>WBND01000490.1:13962-26168 GCA_013398595.1 Tychaedon coryphoeus
TTTTTTTTTTTTTTCCTTCTTTTATTTTTGTTCTCTTTCCCAGGAAAGTTGAATTTTAGTGTCTGGCACTGCTGAGAAACATAGGCCAGTTCATATCTGGATGTGTCTGGGCTCATTCTCTCTATGGACTAAACCTTACCCCAGTTAATTTTGGTGGTGGTTATGCTCAGATTCTGTTATCAGAACTCCCAAAGCAGCATCGTTTTCTGGTGTCTTTTTCTTCAAGTGCCTTCAGTCTGGAGGGAAGTGAGTGCCTGGGGGAGTGGGGGAATACCAGGCATTAAACAAAAAAGGCAGAGCAGATGTGAAGGCTCCTGAGAGTGAAATGGCTGTTCAGAGTTTGTAGAGGAGCTCCTGACACACTCTGCTCCCCATCAGCATTTGGGGGAGCACCTGGAGGGTGCAGGCAGACAAAAAATCATCTCCTAATATGTAACTTGAGCCTTAAAACACATCAGCAAAACGTTCTCCATGGTGCCTTGTGTGGCTGCTGATGATTTGAGAGAGTTAAACACTGATTGAACTTCCCCTTCTTTCCCTCAGGATGTTCTTTTACTTGGTCAGCTGCTTTTTTTTTTAATAGTCCTGGTGCCCATTGGACTGCATGAAACTCTTCATCTCCAGCCTTATTGCTCTGCTCCTTTATGTTTGTAAACATTTGCACCCTCTTAATTTAATCCTCTGGATTTGTTCAGAGGCCTCCTAAGGTGGCATTTACCTTGCTGAGCTTAGTAAGTCTGTGAGGTAGAGACATCCCTGAGCTGCTCATCTGGCTCGACTTGATCACTGCTGGAAGGAAAAATCTGCACATGGAGGGGACCTTTCCTATCCTAAAGGTATCTAAAATCAGTCAGGTGACTGAGCTTCACCCAGCTCTGCATTTAGGGGAGATTTCCCATATTTTTTAGCCTGAAAAAAACCCTATTTTTGGCCACACACTCTGCATTTAGGGGAGATTTCCCATATCTTTTAGTCTGAAAAAACCCTATTTTTGGCCACACGCTAGTGCTGGGATGGATTTTTGTTGGATTTGTGGATTTTTTTGCTGGGGGGATAGCAGACTTTGGGGCTGGCAGGGTTTGCTGGAGGAGGTTTCCTGTTCCTGCTGGAGTGTTCCCTGCCTGTGCAGCTCTCCTGGCCAGCTCTGGGCGTTGCTGTGAGCTGTGCACGGCCGGCCACACATGGCCAGCTGAGATAAGGCCTTTATTCTTCCCAAGGCCACGCTGGGGCCGGGCTGAAATCCCGAAATTCGGCCATTTCCAGCCTCGGCTTGGCCACCGAAGGCCGGCCCGAGCTCGGCTGTATCCTGTTATGACACTAAAGAAACATTTGTGTGCCATTAATTTTTTTTCACTCTCGGAGTTAACTGTATTTTTCTTCCTGTCACCGGTCCAAACACACTTCAGGCTTGAGCAATTGCACGGCTGCAGGACTTGCTTTATGTTTCTTTCTGTTTATTAAAGGCCAATAAAAGAAAGGAGGCTCTTGCTTTCGCAGGACCTCGCTGAGGAGCTGGTGACTCTTCTCTGCAGTTGCTTGCAAATGAGTTTTATTTATAACCCTGCTGTAGTTTCTGTTGCTATGATTGGAAAACAGCAGAGGTAGAATTTACACATAATTACCCTTGAGAAGTTTTAATTGGTGATTTGCTCCTGACTTGGTATTAAAATAGACTCTAATTGTTTCTTATCTGCTTCAGATGCACTTTCCCTGTCTTTGGCTCTTTGGAAGTCCCTGTAGTAATTGGGAATTCTTTGACTGCCTGGTGGGGGAAAAGGGTTTTAATTTTTCCAGCAGGGAAAGAACTGCATGAAAAGTCACACCTTAATGTCACTGACTAGTTAGATGTCATTATCATGCATTTTTTTAATTAGTAGAGTTTGTAAAATCCATTATTTATGGAAAATGGGCTTCAGCACGACATCTAAGGATTAAAAAGAATAATAGTCTTGGAGTGGGGCTTTTCATCCTGGTGCCTTCGCTGTGTTTGGAAATTAGCAGTTGACAGAGTCTGTGCATAAATTCCTGTTTTATTTTGCTGTTCTTGAGGCTGGCAGAAGAGAGGACTGTCTGGGGTGTTTGCTGCTGGCTGGGACACAAATGCTACCACTTCATGTTGCATAGTTTATTAGGGCTTTTACTGGAGACAGGAGCTGAGGTGAGCTTGATTTTCTAGTTTTGAGTAGAGCTGTGGGCGTTGTGATTATTTGGGTGGAGGCAGGAATGATATTTCATCTGTGAGCCCAATTGTATAATTCTCCCTGTGCACAGAACTCCTGCTAATGGCATTTTAACATTTCAAATGGATGGGTTAGAAAAGTAATGGGACGTTGGCTCCTTCAGTCTTAGATTTTCAAAATTCTGATCTACAATCTAGCAGCAAAAAAATGACTCAGTGCTGTCCTAGCTGGAGATGGTTGAGAAGGAAAGTGCAGCTTGCCCTTGGAGCAGGAGTTTGCTGAGGTCACTGGTGGGGTTTGTGGGTGTTCACTGGTGTCCTTTGGCTTCCAGGACCTGTGTGGGAGGAGGGTTCCTTGGTCCTGGAGGGTGACAGCAGTGACCACAGCCATCCTGCTGGAAATCAAAGAGTCTTCTGTTCACTCTGCCAACTGCTCTGGGCTTTGTTGTGAAAGTGATGGTTTTGTAGAAGTAATGATTAGTGTAGAAGTGGTGTTTTATTGTAGAAGTAGTGATTTAGGCAGTGGAGATTTTGGCAGCTCATCCTGAGGCTGTGCAGAGCATTGATGCATTTGCCTGGGGAAGGTGGTACAGACACCTGTACCAGTTATTTTCCACATTTCATGGCTAGACACCAGGATTTGGTTATTTCCTGCAGTGGGGTCTCCCAGTGAATTTGTGTCTGAAGAATTTGAATAGCTTCAGTGACTGCTTCTGCTTTCCCAAGAAGCTTTGGAGTATAACCAGCAGGATTTTTAGACATTAACTATTATTTTCCTGTTTTTCCAGTAGTATTTTGAGTAGAATCCTTCACCTCTCATGGTTCTGATTCTCACCCCCACCTGGCCAGCCCTGTGCTGTAATTTGCAGTTCTGCAGAGTGTTTGTTTTGGTCTGGAGACTGAATTCTGCACTCCACCTCGAGGTGGTCCTTTGGGTCACCAGGGAGGTATGTTGGCTGTGCTGCTTGAAAGATAAGCTCAGCCTCTTGCCTTGAGCCTTTACCCTCCAGTTTCTCCTTGAATGCCTCTTCCTTCCCTCTGAAAATTAGCAGTTGGAGATTTATTAATGAATCCCATTTGTATTATCCTCGAGTTTCTAATGGATGGGTTGCTGTAAAAATGCTTCTTGTAGCATTCCAGATATTCCTCTGCCCAAGCACTCCCCCTGATAATTTATCTGCTTTGAGATAAGCAGATTTTCCTGTGTAAGAGATGTCAATAGCACTGAGAGAAAATAGACTTAAATGCATATTTTCAGGTAGGTGATGCCGTGTTCTGTGGGCCTGCTCTGGATAATTATTAGGTTTAAAGAATAAAAGTCTTAGTTCATGTCTCAGCTTGATTAAACTAAGGGTCAGGAGCCTGGATGTTGGTAATATCTCAACATCAGAAGAGAGGGCTTAAAATAAGGACAGGAGAAGCAGCAGCAAGGGAATTAGTAAAATGGAAAGGGATGTAAAATGTGCAGTGTTTGATTAAGAATGCAAAATGGATAAAATACAAGGCAGGATACATACAAAATAGAAACAGCACACTTAGAAAAAGACAGGAAGAGGCAACGTTTACTCGTTTTTCTTTGAAAAGAAAACATGAAAAAATAAATACATTAAAATGACAGGAAAAAACAGCGTCCTTATGTTTCAAATGTAAGCATAAGTATAAATAGTAAAAGCCAAACAAACAGTGTTCAGCCTGTGACATTCACAAATGCTCTGGATGTTTTGTTATCACCCTGCATCCTTTCCTTGAGGATTTTCAGTGTTGTGTCTGTTTGACTTCTGAGGCCCATGGGCAGGAACCCTTTCTTGCAGAGCCTGATGGTAAATAAGAAACATTGCTGTTTACATTTGTTGGCAAACACTAAAATGGGATCCTGTGGGGTTATTTTAAGCTCTGTTTTGACAACGCTGAAAGGTCTGGGCTGGGATGTTCGGTGGCAAAAGCTTTTCATGGAATTGCTGTGGCACAGAGGAGGCAGATGAGAAGAGATTCCACCTTTTCCAAAGATCACAGCACAGGTTTCTGTGCTTGGGATAATTGTGGTGTGATGTGGATCATTGTGCTGTCAGTCCCTGGGATGCTGTCAGATGTGCTGGCAGGAGGGGCATGGTCACAAGTGTGTGCTGGCCTGGACGTGGCACTCGGGGCTCAGTTCTGCCAAAAAATAAACCTTTTATGGGCAGGGAGCAGGGCTGGGTAAAAGTTGAACTGTGTGGATTAAGCAGCAGGGCCTCTCTTGGTGGTACAAAGAAGTTGAAATGTTGATGCTAAAAAAACCTAAGAGAGAATCTCCATGTTCTGACAGTTTTTGGTTGCTCTCAGTTGGCACAAGAGCTGTGGCAGCCAGGGCAAAACTCAAACTGGTTTTACTCCTGAGCTCTTGAAATGTGTTTTGGAAATTTTCAGGGGTATTGGTGGGAATCTGAATTTTATTCAGGTGTTGTTCCTTTTTGAATCTGTGAGTAGCAGCACAATTTACTCTTGTTTGTGTGAAAAGCTGGTCCTGAATTTATTTGCAGGCTGTGAATCCTGGTTTGTGGTATCACATGCAGTCCTGGGTGACTTCCCAAGTGGAATCAGTCACCTAAGAAGAGGTAAATTTTCTTTTCTAGAATCCTGAGTGAGCTGCAGTGCTGGAGAGGGGCTGGAAAACTTAGGTGGGACCTGGATTGACCTGAGCAAGCATTTCCCAGTGTGGAGGAAAAGCCCTGTGTGTTTAATAAAGCACCAGACTGACGTGAGACAGGCCAAGGACTGGCAGTCCACCACTCCCATAAACACACAAGCTTCAACCTGCAGGCTCACCTGGAGCATCTGATGGCTGCTTGGGAGTCTCTTTTAGCCTGTTATGATAGTGGCTGTTGGTGCAGCTTTTTGGCAGCACTTCAGACAAGGCATCTCCTCTCAGTGCTCCGTGCCACAGGGGCACCACTGCCTCTCTGCTGGGCCCAGATGCAAAAGAGGGTTCAGAGATCAAAGCTGCCAGAAAAGTGATGGAAAGCGTGGAAAGGGAGAGAATTAAAGGAGGGAAGCCATAACGAGCAGGCAGAGAAAGGAAATAGGAAAAAGCTGCAGTGCAAGACAGGAGAAATCGAGAGGAAATGAGTGAGAGGGAGAGAAATGGGAGAGCTGGTGGCAGCTGCCAGATAGGAGAGAGGTTTCCTGGGGAGGCACATGGCAGGGCCAGGGCCAGCAGAGCTCTGGCAGGCAGGGCTGCAGCTCAGGGAGCTGTGCAGGGCTGCAGGAGCACCTGGGAGGGCCTGTCTGGCTCCAGGAGGTGCTCAGAGTGACAGCAGGTGCCATGTGGCTCTGTTTGGGCTGTGTCCTGGTAATTCCTGTTCTTCTGGGGAGTGCCTTTCGAAGCTGGTGCTTGCCAGCAGGAGCACAGCTCGGTTCTCTGCTCTGTGTCCATGGGCTTTTTGTTTTTCCGCTTCTGAAAAAATTATAATTACGTGATGTCCTAAATGAGGCAGTGACCTCAGCCAGAAGTGAGCTGCTGTTGTGGGGATTTAAAAGAGGGATTTTCCCTGCTGCTGCACACTCCATCCTGACTGAGGCAGCAGCATCAACCCTGGCAAATATCCAGGGGGAACTGCAGCAGAGGAGAGCGAATTTATATCATGTGGGCTTCTAAAAATGAGGATGGGGGAATCCTCGTGTGCCAAGGATAAGAGAGATCTGCTGGTGCTGGAGTGCAGCTCTGCAGCTGGCAGTTTGTGCTGCAGCCTGTCAGGAGGCACCCAGTGATGGGCTGTGGTTTGCCCTGCGCCGGCCCTGCGGTTTGGGGAGCGGAAGCGGTTCCTGCGGGCACAGATCTGATCTGAGCACAGCCAGCAGCCTCAGCCACCCTGCTGGGGAGGTGTGTGGGATCTGCCCTGAGAGCCCTGCCCAGCTCCTGGGGGCTGCCTTTGGTGGGAGATGCTGTTGTGGGGCTGCCTTTGGTGGGAGATGCTGTTGTGGGGCTGCCTTTGGTGGGAGATGCTTTTTGGGGCTGGCTTTGGTGGGAGATGCTTTTTGGAGTTGACTTTGGTAGAGGATGCTTTTTGGGGCTGGCTTTGGTGGGAGATGCTGTTATGGGGCTTGCTTTGATGGGAGATGCTTTTTGGGGCTGGCTTTGGTTTGGAGATGCTTTTTGGGGCTGGCTTTGGTTTGGAGATGCTTTTTGGGGCTGGCTTTGGTGGGAGATGCTGTTGTGGGGCTGGCTTTGATGGGAGATGCTTTTTAGGCCTGGCTTTGGTTTAGAGATGCTTTTTGGGGCTGGCTTTGGTGGGAGATGCTTTTTGGAGTTGACTTTGGTGGGAGATGCTTTTTGGAGTTGACTTTGGTGGGAGATGCTGTTATGGGGCTGGCTTTGATGGGAAATGCTTTTTAGGCCTGGCTTTGGTGGGAGATGCTTTTTGGGGCTGGCTTTGGTTTGGAGATGCTTTTTGGGGCTGGCTTTGGTTTGGAGATGCTTTTTGGGGCTGGCTTTGGTTTGGAGATGCTTTTTGGGGCTGGCTTTGGTGGGAGGATGTATCAAAGGCTGCCCAAATGTGCACCTGTGCAGGTGCTGCTCTGCCCTGAACCCTCAGCAGTAAAAACAAATAATTTGCAATAATTTGGAAATAATGATCTAAAAGAGCAGAGCTGTCTAGATCATTATTCCCTGGAAATATCTGGATATGTGATCTCTAGAGCACAGGTTTAGATCAGTGCTGGCTGATTTGGTGTAAGAGTTTGATAATTGGTAAATGTTGTTTGCCAAGCACAGCAGCCCCTCTGAGTACAACTGAAAGCCCCAAGTTTTATACTCACCTTATGGAAATTGCTGTGAGAATGAAATAGTGAGGGGAAAAAAAGGAAATCAAAAGGCAAGCACTTGTTTCTTGCAGTCTGGAAAGATGTAGGAATGTTGGAGCTGGCTGGAAGTGCTGCAGTGGTGTTTGCTTTGGATGTTAACCAGTGCAAGTTCAGCTGGATGTATGGCACAGCAAAGGCTGACCTCTCTCCCTTTCCCTTTAGCAGGCTCATTTTCAGCTTTCTCACTCCCCACTGCCTCCAGCCCTGGTTTTTGGTGGCTGCACCTGCTCACCCCATGCCTTGGCCCCCCTGCTGGCCTGGGGCACCTGGCCCTGGTCGTGCAGGAAAATCCCAGGTTTAGGGCAGGAAAACCCTTCTTTCCTGGCTGGGGGTCAGCAGGGCTCTGGGAGGAGGGGACAGTCCCTGGGTGCTGCTCAGGCATCCTGGGGGAGGCTCTTCCCTCTCCCAGAAGCAGAAAATTCAATTAAACTTAGCTGGGAGGGGGAGAGGAGGCAGCTTTGCAGCAGGCTTGAGTTTTGGGCTGCCTGCAAAACTCTAAATCCAATCTCTGGAATTCAGCCAGATGAAAAGAACCTGTCCCTTCCCACTTCCCACTTCCTTCTTTTTTATTTTATTTTTTTTTTTCTCCTTTTTAATTTTTAAAATTAATATCTGTTTTTATAATCATCCTGGTCTGGTGGCTGTGCTGAACTTCCTCACGGGCTGCAATGACAGGAACATCACAGCAACTCAGAATGTGCTGAAAATTTTGCTCCATCTGTCGCTCTCCATATCCAGAGAAAATGGCTCCTTCAGATCTCCAGATTGATTCTTGGAATACTGATGGGATTTGATCAGCAAACATCTCAAAAAACTTGAAGTTTATACTTGAAATAAATTGGTTTCTCTGATTTTAATTGGGCAATCTAGCTGTGTTCTAGCCCTAGTAATCCAGCCACAATCCATGGGAATATATGTAATTTTGGGGAATATATTCCCCCCAAATAAATGTTGCTGTAGAGTGTATATAGGGATTTAGAGTTTTCCTTTTTTTTTTTTTTTCTGTTTTGTTTAATTAAATGCTTTTTAGATCAAAAAGCTTGCCCCAAAAGAGCATTTCAAAGAGGGAGAAAAATAACAAAGAGCATGCAAATAACAAGGTGGGGTTTGTTGTTCTTTTTTTCTTTTTGTTAAATATAAAAGGTATTTTGTAATTGGCTGTGGGGATGAGCACAGAGGGACTCTGGACACTTCAAACAAGGACTGTGACTTGTTTATTTAAGTAAATTTAAATGTGGAATCTCTTCATCTTTTCCTCAGAGTTGTATTTGGATCACTTTGCCAGTAAAATTAGAATAAATGTAAAAGGCAGGGATGAGCTGTATGGCAGTGAGGAGCCCTCTCCCATACCTGGGGAGCTCATTCCCTGTGGGATTTTAGGGAACATTCTGTTGTGCTGGGATTGGTGACAGCATTCCTGGCCAATTCCATGAACATGTGCAGCAGGAAATGCCCAGTAGCAAATGAATTTTCTCTTGTAGGATCAGGAGCTGCCTGGGCTCTCCCCCTCTCCCTCTTTCCCATCACGTGGAGATGTTTGCTTTAGATTAAAGCACTTCTCTGGCATCCTGGTGCTTTCCCTGCTGCAGAAAATACCTTGGGAGGAGTTCCTGAGCTGAGAGAAAAGTGCATTTCCTTTGCTTTACTGCACCCAGCACTGCCATTCTGCTGCTGCCCAGTGCTTCATTCCTGCCTTTACAGGTTTCTTGCATTGTGGTGGCTTGGGCATCTCAATTCCTGAAGCTCAGCTGTTGGTTCTGGTGATATCACAGTATTTTGTGATATTTTGTCTGACTGTGGACAACTGATGGGTGAGGAGAGTGGAAAGGAAGGGTTGTTTTGGCATTTAGAGTTTGCCAGGACAGCAAGGAGAGAGTTGTGGTTTTTTTTTTTTTTCGTGGGTGACTCTGATCTAGCTGATAACAGGCAGCTTTCTTTTTTATTCAACTTTCTGTGGGTAAGCTGTGTGCTTACCTAAACAGAAATAATAACACTTCATGCTGTCTGTTTGATGATCAAATGTTACCTGGAAAGCAATCACTGGGTTAAAATTTCTCTAATTTCTGCCCTCCAGAGGAGCAGGAAGCACCTCATGTCCAGCACAGTACAAATACCTTATGAGTAAATAATAAAAAATTCAGGTGAATCAGCTGCCAGGCCCCACTGAGGAGGGGCAGTGAGCTGTGTGAACAGTGCTGCTTTGCAATCTCAAACCAGAGGCAGGGTTGGAGTTAAACAATAAAATTTCCTGGCAAGGTTTGAAACCTTCCCTTCCTCCCTGTGTGAGATTTAGGGGAAGGAGGAGCCCTGGAAAAGCTGTGGGTTATCCATTGGCTGGAGGACAGTCAGAAATAAAGGGAATTTTGGGCAAGATAAAGATTTTGGGTAAGATTTTGGTGTTTGGCTCATGAGCAGTACCTGGAAACACTGGCAAGTCTAAATTTGTGTGTTCTTTGTTGCACTGAAGCAGTGGGAAAATAAAAGTGTGTTTTAATGCATTAAAAAATGGATTTCTGCCTTTTCAGAGGCTGGGGCTGTGAGTACAGCTATTGCTGCCTTGCATTTTTACTTGGGTTTTTCTCCCCTGCTTTTTGAATTCAGGACTGTAAAGCTGCAGGTGTGGGATAGAAAAATAAAAAATAAAGCCAGTCCTGACTTGCTGCTGGGGTCAACATTTTGATGTTGATTCTGTCCTTGACTCCCTTTATGTTTTGCTCTGTAAAACTGGGGTGAGATGAAGTTTATAGTGAATTAAAAGAACCTGCAGAATTCTTGGGAAACCTTCCTCCCTGGTTCTTGACAAACAGTGAGCAGTTCATAGAGGTTTATAGGCCTGCAATTATTTATTCCTGACAATTCCAAGCCCTGGAGTGAACCAGAACAAGGTATTGAGTGCTAATTCCATGGAATCAGTCTTGTGTTTTTTATCTCTCTGTGAGTTATGACACAGTTTTCACAACTGTGAGCAGTTTGCTGTGAATGAAGTAGATTTTGTCTTAGCAAAAGGAGTTTCCCAGCTCTCACTTCTCTCTTTTCAATTTTTCAGCTATAGATTAATAATTTTAATTTATTATTTATCTAATTTATGCTGTTTTGCCGTGGACTCAAGCTTGCATTTAGTGGCTGACATAAATATTAGATTTTGGAGCTGCTTTGGGGGGGCGTTTTTTTTTTTTTGGTCAGATTTACTGGAATTGGTTGAACTTAATTCAATGACAGGATAAGCAAAAATTTGTTTAGATAGGCTTTTCTGAAATGTTTTAATGCCTTCTAAAATTGTTCATGGTAAAAGATCAAGGAAGGAAACTCCATGACCTTTTCAATGCAGCTCCATAGAACCCATTTTCCTATGCCAGAAGTCAGCCCAGACAATGAAACTGAAAGAGGCTTCTCTTTCATAAAGGATCTTTCATGTTTTGCTTTTGTAGATTTATTTTTTTTATCACAGATTTAGCAGACTTTACAGCTGGCTTTTAATCAGTTTCCATATTTGTACCAGAACTTTCTTATTTTAATTACTGTCTGTAGAAACCATTCAGCTGCTTGTTGTGTGACACAGTAGAAAATGATAATTTGCTGTAATTCTTTTCTTGGCATAGATCACTCCAGTAATATCTATTAGCAGCAAATGTGCAGAGTTAAAATTCTGTGCTAAAAGTTTTAATGATTCAGTGCTCTTTTTTTCTTTCTTTTTTTTTTTTTTTGAGAGCTGATTTGTAAAGCACTTTGCTGAGGGTTAATGCAGCCGTGCATTAAGAGCTGTGGTTCAGCCTTGTAATGATTGACTCTAAACTGGGCTGCCAGTCTAATCCTAACTTGTGCTGATCTGGGCTTTTTGCTCAGCTGCCTGCAGCCCACGAGGTGGGTTTTGTCCAGAGCACAGCATTTGGGTGGTGAATCATCCTAAATAATAAATGGAGTTGTATCTCCAGCAATAAAGTTGATTTTCCCACCCACTCACTTCATCACTTTCTCCCCTGTCTAAATCACCTTTGCTTTAGTGCTTGTGCATGTGATGGAATCTTTTATTTCTTCTGTGCCAGCTTTAATTTGAATTTTTTAATTTGAATTTTGCCTGGCATGGTGCAGATGCTGTCCTCAAGTTTCACTCAATGACTGCTACCATGGTTGTACTTGAGAAATTGAGGGTTTTTCTTAAGGCATTCTCATCTCCATCCTCAAAACATTTGTTTAACTCTTATATAGAAAAATGGTGTGAAAATGGAAAGTTTGCAGGAATTCTGGCATGTGCATTGCCTTCCCAAATAAGCTGTAAGTGCAAAATGTCTGTGATATTTTCTGTACATCACAGAGTGCCACAGACCTGTCACTTATTTTTTAAAAGAGGAATTTTGGTACTGACGTGAGGTAGAATGGCTGATCTGGACAGCATTCCCACCTCAATTGTTCATCTCCTTTTTCACTGCAAAAACAATTTCCTGTTTCTGTACCTCAGATTTCTGTTTTCCCAGCTAAGTTCCAGTAATTGAAGGAGCTGAAGTAATGAAGGGTTTGTCTGTGTGAAGCAGTGGGTTTGGAAAATGATTACTTTATCTGCTCTAAGCTGTCCTTAAGTTGTCTCCTCTGACTTGCAGAAATTCCTGAGAGGAAGCTGCTGTGTCTTTAACTTCCACTGCCTCTTATGTAACCCAGCATAGCTGGGATACTCAAATGAAATATTAACTCAATTTGTTCATCAGGTTGTCTCCTGCTTTCCATAGAACATATCCAGAGCAGGCAGAGAGAAAAATTCTCAGTCCTTTGCTGCTTGTGAGTGGCTGAGAGCAATAAAAAGTTTTGAGACAACACATAGATTCTTTTTTGATGGAAAAAAAATATATATAAAGTTCTCCACATTTGATTAAAGTGAAGTTCTGTGCCTCTAACACCTTTTTGATTTTTTTGGGATGTACTGACAGAGTGGGATGTGATTTTTGTGCTTGAAAACACTCAGGTGTTTCTCAGATGTGTCTGAAAGGTGTAGGTCATTGAGTGGACTCTGAGTTCTTGCTGAAATAAATCAGATTTCACACATTTCTTCTTGTCTGTACTTTTATATTTACACATTCTCTATTAAAAAAAAAAAAAAAAAACAAACCCATAGCAGTCTTCTGCTAGTTCCTGTTTAGGATTTGTGGGATGGGTTTTGTTCCTTGACATAAAATAGGAGAAATGAACGTTCTGAGCC
>WBND01000490.1:55636-80455 GCA_013398595.1 Tychaedon coryphoeus
GGGCTGGGCTGGGCTGGCTGGGCAGGCAGGGCTGGCTCCTGAGGCTCCTCATTTCCATGGGCAGCTGCTCCAGAGAAGTGGTTTGGGAGGCACAGGAATGGCTCCTGCTCTGTTCCCTTCATACCTTAAAGCTCATTCCAGTCTGGCTGGGACAGCACCTTCCCAATTCCTCTGTTCCCTCCACACCAAACCAAACTGCTGCAGTTTTGGAATGTGATTTGGGAGAGCTCTGATCTCTTTCTCGAGGTGCCAGTGCAGGAGTTTTGCCTGCTGTGCCTTTAGAAATGGAAAAGCAGAGCAAGCTGTTAGAAATAAGGGTGGTGGAAATAAAAGAACATTGGGGGAGTGTTTACAGAGTTCCTGAAGTCACTTTTCAGGATGAGGGCTCTGTTGTGGGAGGCTTTCTGCAGCTGCTCCTGGGGAAGTGCTTGACAGGGAATATCCCAGGCTGCTGCTTGCTTGGGCTTTGTGTTTTCCTTGTTTCATTTCCAGGTGAACAAAAGACATCCCCAGCATTCCACCTGGTCCAAATGCTGCACCTACTAAATGAATTTATCTCTGCAACAGCATTTGTGTTCACATTATACTGAGTATACCAGGAAACAAAGCAAGTTGCCTTTGATGTCTCACAGCAAATTAAAGGAGGGGCACATTCAAACTCATCTCCTGGGATTTTGGCCCTGGACTGGTGTTTATTTCAGAATTCCAGTTCAATGTGGCTTGTACTTCTTCAGCTCTGCTGTTCTGGCTCTGTGCAATATTTCACCTGGAGCAGAAGGTGCCCCAGGAGGAGATTTTGGCTGAGAATTGGGAGAACTTTTCCTGATCAATAAATCTGTTTCAGCCCAACCCTCTCATGTTACTCTGAGGGATTTGTGCTTCTGTTGTAGAGCAGCTTGTAGGAGCTGTGAGGTGTTTTTGGTGGTGCAGCAGCACCTGACTGAACCCTCTGAACTATTAATGCAGACCAAAGAAATCCTGCTCATTGGTGTGGGTACTGCTGCTCTTCTTTAAAAGCTGCTTTTCCCTCAGGTTGTGTCTGATGTGCCAGAGCTGTCTGCATCTCTGTTTTGTGTAGCTGGAGCAATAAGCTTGACCTGTCTTGACATCCCTCTCCATTTCTGGACTGCTGCCCTGTTCCTGTCTCTCCTGTATTTTCCCTGTGCTGTGTTGTCCCCATTCCTTTGAGTGCTCTGTGATTATGTGGCAGGATAAAGTTTTGGACTGATGCCTGGCTTGTGTCTCTCTGTGTTGCTGTCCTGTGTGCCCCTGTGTGCCCAGGGCTGGTGCAGAGGTGCGTGGTGATCCAGCGGGATGAGAACGGCTTCGGGCTGACGGTCAGCGGGGACAACCCCGTCTTCGTGCAGTCTGTCAAGGAAGGTGAGAGCACCCCAAACCTGCCAGCTCTGCATGGGCACCCTGGAAATGGGCATGAGCTGGAGCAGAGAACTCCCAAACTCCTCCCAGGTGGGGTGGCTGCAAGCAGGGGGGGAATGCGGTGAATTCATTCTTCTGACAGAAGGAGAGGACACAGCCTTTAGCTGTGCCAGGGGAAGTTGAGGTTGGACATCAGGGACAAAAATTCTTCACTGAAAGAGTGATTGGGCACTGGAATCCCCTGCCCAGGGAGGTGGTGGAGTCACCATCCCTGGGGTGTTTAAAACAAGAGTGGACGTGGCTCTCAGTGCCATGGTTTGGTTGGTGAGGGTGTGTCAGGTCATAGGTTGGGCTCAGTGATCTCAGAGGTCTTTTCCAGCCTGGTTCCTTCTGTGATTCTGTGATCCTGTGGGCTTGGAGCTGACCCAGGGGAGGAGATGATTCTTTGGGACATGGTGGGATCATGTCCTGCTGTATCCAGTGCCAGGTGAAAGCAAAACTGCTCTACACTCAATACGCAGAGATTTTACTGGCAGAGGAGGCTTGGCTGAGTGCAGGAGTGTTTTGCATGTTTTACAGAAGTCTTAAAACCATTTTTGCTATAAATGATTGTGTTGAAACGGGAACTGAGTGATTTCTTGCCTCTGCAGATGGAGCAGCCATGCGGGCTGGAGTGCAGACAGGTGATAGAATTATCAAGGTAAGGGCACTGAAATTGTGAGAGAAATGGGTGCTTTGTCTGAAATGAGCTCTTTCTCTGGAAAAAATGGCATTGCTGTGTCTGCTGTGGTGTTTGCATTAGGAATGGTCTAAGGTTCAGTGTTCTGGGGATGACTCTCCTCCAGATCCTCATTTCAGGATTTTATAGACAAATTCTGCATCAAATTCTGCCAGCTTCAAGTAGCACAAAACCAATAAAACCAGAAATGGCAGGGAAGAGAAGGAAAGCAGAGTTGTTAATAATGACCTGTAAATAACCAGCCTGCCTGAATTGTTGTTTTCTTCCTAACTGCTCCCACATCCATGTTCTTTTTTAGTCCCAAGCAAGTAAGAAATCAAGTCAGTAACTTAAAAGACTGTAAATGATTGCTGCAAAATGCTGCAGCAGCTCCTGAGACAGATGGAGCTGGGATTTCAACCAGGCATTGAAATTAATGAATTAAATTAGCTACCCTGTTGTTTTTCTGCCCAGGCAGAGATGGATTACCTTTTTTTTTTGTTTATTTGTTTGTCTGCTTGCTTGAGTTCTTTTGGTGCATGCACAGTTTTCTTTTTGCAGAGCTCTGCTCACTGAGATAAACTGTTAGAAGGATAAATAATTTATCTGGTAATGTCTTGAAAGAGGCAGTAATGGAGATGGGGGGGAAGAAAATGCTGCTGTTCTTCTGGTGCCTTTTGTGGAATGTGTGGAATTGCTTGGAAATGAGGAGGCAAACACTGAATTTTGTCCTCTCCCTGCCCAGGTGAACGGGACTCTGGTAACACACTCGAACCATTTGGAGGTGGTCAAGCTGATCAAGTGTAAGTAAAGGCAGGTGGCTCTTCTGTCACCTTGCAAGTGTGACAGGCACCATTTCCAGGGCCCTGTCAAGTGCCAGGGGTGAGGTCAATGCTGAGAGATCAAGGGAGTGTGTGAAACAGGGAAGTGAAATTGAAATCACCTTGACATCTTGAATTGAAGCTGATCCATTCTCCTTAACCTGATGTTTGGATTTCCACCAAGCCTTGCCTGGGTGCTTTCCCATCTTTTATTTCCACCTTAAATACCACAGCTGGGCTGGCACTTGATGTGCATTGCTGTGTGATGCCTGGAAATAGTTCCTGCTGGATTTTCTTGTATCAAGAAGGAGGTGGTGGTTCCTTCCAGCCTGGCATGGTTTATTTTGTGTGTGTGCACTGGAAATGAAACCTGCTGGGCTGGAAATTGGATTGCTTGCTTTTATAAGGGCTGATTGTTATGAAAATGTTTGGAATATCTGAAATTTAAACAGATTTCTCAACCAGGCAGTGCTCTCAGTTTCACTGCTTTGGAGGAGGGATGGTGTGAGCTCTGTCCCCAGGTGAGGGGAAGCAGAGATGTCCCTGTGTGTGACCTGTGCCTGTCCTTGTGTCCCCACAGCAGGTTCCTATGTAGCTCTCACTGTCCAGGGGCGCCCCCCAGGGTCGCCCCAGATCCCCCTGGCGGATTCTGACGTGGATCTGGCAGCTTTTGGGCATATGTCTCCCACCATGGCATCCCCCCACTCGCCTGGCACGTCAGGGAATGCAGAGAGGATCACCAGCCCCGTGCTCATGGGGGTAAGCTTTGGAGCTCTCTTTCCAAAAGGAGAAATGAAGTCAAGTTTTGGTCTGGATTTTTTTCTTTTTCTGCACTTCAAATTGGCAATGGGGTATTTGTCACTTAGTTATTTATTTATGAAATTCACTTATGAAGAAGGTATTTATTTATTCACTTATTTTGTGAGTAAAAATATCCAGTCCCAGGTGATACAATGGAAATACAGGTTTATTTATAAAATACAGGTTTTTATACTGTCAATAGCTGTTCAAAATTAAGAAGGAATACATAAGATAGGGTTGGAAATTTGAATTGGTTCTCACAGAGCTTTCAGAGCCTGTTTTTGGGATGCAGGTGAAAGATGTGCATGCCCAACCTTAATCTCTCTGTATTTCCTAGGAAGAGAATAACATTGTCCACAACCAGAAGGTGGAGATTCTGAGGAAGATGCTCCAGAAGGAGCAGGAGAGGCTGCAGGTACTGGAGTTGTGCAGGTTGGAGAGAGCTGGGGGAATTGATGTTGTTAAATCACAATTTCTTAGCAGAGCTGTGTGGAACAGACTTTCTGCAGCAGCTCCTTGGCTGTGCAGATGTGCAGCTGCTCCCTGAAGAGACACAAACAATTGTTTTGCAGTTCCTGCAGGAGGAGTACAGCAGAACCCCCTCCACCCGTGGGCTCAAGGAGATCCAGGAGGCAAAGAAACACATTCCTCAGCTGCAGGAGCAGCTGTCCAAGGCCACAGGCTGCTCTCAGGTACCACAGCCTGTCTGGGGAGGGCTCCCAGCACAGCCCTGGGGGCTCAAGGTGTTCTGGGCAGGCTGGGTTTGCTTGGACAGGCAGGCTGCACCCTTAGAGCTGAGATTTGGAGCTGGCACTGTCATCCTCATCAGGATGTGGAGTGGATTTTACATCTGCTCATCAGCTCATCTCTGAAAAACCTGCTTTTAAGAACAAGTGCAAGCAATGATGTGTTTATTATCTGTCAGTGCAACTTAAAATACACCATGAAGTCATTCTTGGAAGCTTTAAACAATTTTGTTCTCACTTATGGAAAAAAACAACAAAACGTAGGCTGTGTCATTTTTGCCTTTTCCCCCTGTGTTAAAATGCTGAAAAATTGGTTGTTTTGGTTGAAAATGTGGTTGTTTTCTCTTCGAAAAGCACTGCAGCTGTTCCTAGATAAATTAAGAAGGTTTTATGAGCAGTGTGAGCTAGCTGGCTTTTGAAAGGGTTGATGCTGTCCATCCTTGCAGGACGGGCTCCTCTCCTCCCGGTCTGCGTCCGAGTCGCTGCAGATCAGCGAGGGGGAGGCAGAGAGTGGGGACAGTGGCAGCAAGCTGGATTTCAGTGGTGACAGCCCCTCCAGACCCAACAGTGACATTGCTGATGTGAGTCTGGGGCTCTGCTTCTCTGCTTCTTGCATTTCCTTGGCAGGTTCTTTGTGCGTGTTGTCCTGGGTAACTCTGTGCTTTGCTCCTCAGTGCCCACCAAAACCTTTTCCCTGTGGAAACCTGCTGTATTGGACTGGTGTTAGACACTGGGAGAGAAGAAATGTTGGGGTTTTAGCCAGGATTAGATTATCCTGACATTAATCCCTGTAACCAGACAAAGATGGATGCAGCATCCTGCTCAAAACTCATTTGCCAATTAGAGCATCTTTGAAGGGAATATTCCAACTGCAGCGCCGTGACTCAGATCCAGGCAGCTTGCCCTGAAAGTTGGGAAGAGCCTTTTTCCTACCAAATCAGCTTCAACTCCTGCCCCCAGCAGAGGCTCTTGGTGTGTTCCCTCATCAGTTACCAGTCTGTGTGCTCCTGTGCTCTCCCTCGCTGCCTAATCCTTAATTAAGGCACTATCTGATTAGTGCAGGGGAATTGAGACTCTCTGCTTGGATTTGGCCTAAGTTTGTTGATTAACTTAAGGATGTGAGAGCTAAATTTGTCCCAGCAGTTGGAAGTGAAAGGGAGGTGGGTGAGATGGATCCACGACTCTGTTTTGAAACATTTCAGCTCCAAATCTGACCAGATCCCACTCAGTGTTTAATAAATGCACAACAAAATTCATGATAATCTTCCTAATAATCATCATCCTGTCAGTGTTGGGGATGGTGTTTGACCAGAGCAGGTGATTGGCACATCAAACATTCCAGCTTTTCAATCCAGCTTGGAGAAACTGTAGCGCAGGGGTGAAAGAAACCTTTGGAAGTGGGAAGAGTTCTGCAGCTGGGAAAAAGCCAGGCTGGAAAGCAGCAGCCTGAGCAGTGTCCTGGCTGGAAAAACCTTTGGACACACTGAAGATGAGCCAGCAGCACGAGGTTTTTGCAAATCAGGCTCTGCTGGGCTTCCTGAGCACGAGGATTGCTGGCAGATGGGAGAAGAGAGAGAACTGTGAGAAAAGATGGAGAGAGCAAGGAGAAATCCACGGGCTGGGGGTTTTACAGCTCTGCTGTTGCTCACTGTCACCAGATTTCTGACCAAACTTCTGCATTCATTTGAGTTTTGGGGTTTTTTTTGTTTAACTGTGCATGTAGGACACAGATTTTACTCTGGTTTTTCACACCTCCTTTTCCTGTGAGAAAGGAGAAGTTTTTGGCTGTTGTGGCTGACAAACTGCACTGTGCAGTTCTCCCTTTCCTGGATTTGCTGGGACTTACCACAATTGAACTTCCCTCTTTCCCAGAGTCCTCGCAGTGGCCTGAAGGAGAGGATTTATCCAGATGAGAGCCCAGAAAAGGCTGAGCTTCAAGATACTGTGAGTACAAAACATCAAGTGTCACAACAGCATCTCCTCGAACAGGCCCATTAAAATCTTGCTGCTTTCCCCCACTTTTTAAATAGAGCATGCCTGAACTTTGCTCTAGAAAATAAAATGCAATAAATAAAATAAAATTAAAGTGGTGCAGGGAAAGTTAATTAGCTGATTAAATGTTTTTGGAGCTTAAGAGCAGGGCAAGCAGCACCTAATCAGCAGGAAAAGAGCTGGGTCTGGAATAGGGAGGACACTTGCACGTGTTTTATTCCTTGAGTCCAGCCTTTTTTTTGGGATGTTCACTCATTTGGGGGCTGGCATTTCCAGCAGGGCTGCAGGTGGAGCTCAGCAGGAAGGGCAGAGCTGTCTGAACACATCATCACCCTTGGGATGGCTCCTGGATTCTCCTTCCCCTCTCCTGCCTGTGTTCCCAAAGCCCCATTTCCCCTCTGAGCAGGGCTGGCACGTGCTTGCTGTGCTCCAAGGTGATGCAGCTGCTCCTGATTTGCTGTTTGGGAACATTTGGGTCCTGGGAGGGGGATCCAAGGTGGAGTTTAAGAATTAAAATGATCAGAATATCTCCAAGTTAAGGGATAATCACAGCCTTGTGCTTTTCTTGCTTCTCTTCCCCAGGATTCCCAGTCCAGTGTTGGGAGTCCCTTGTCCCGAGTGGGGACTCAGATCATTGGAGCAGAGGATGATGATTTTGACACTGAGCAGGAGCAGGTGGGAATGGTTTTTAGCATTTTTCCCCCACCAGCCAGAATTCTCTTCCCCTGTTTCTGCTGAGTACTTCTTGTATGGTGAAATGGATTTGGGAATGGGGTTCCTGTTGTTGCTGAACTTCCCAAATAGAAACATTTAGAGAGTTTATGACAATATCCATCTTTGAGTCTGTTATTTTTCTTTCTTCTCCAGATTTAAAGCTTTCTTGGAATTAATTTGCCTTACTCCATTTTTTTTTCATTTTTCTTAAATCCTGAATTACTGTCACAGCAGCAGAGCTACTACACATTTACTCTTGAATTATTTTAGCTGTCCTTTCTCTTATTCCTGGCCAATTCAGATGTGATTCCCTGTCCCTGCAGATTAATGGGCAGTGCAGCTGCTTCCAGAACATCGAGCTCCTGAAATCCCGCCCAGCTCACCTGGCTGTTCTCCTGCACCACGTGGTGTCCCAGTTTGATCCTGCAGCACTGGTGAGAAGCTCTGGAATTGTTTCCCCTGGCTCACATTTGGGAATCTTCACCAAAATTTAGCAGATTTTGTGTAGCACTCACTGCCATGACCTGGCAAGGAGGGAAATGCAGACCCTGAGGGTGATAAATCCTCATTTATCTCCTCAGAGAAATGGAGAAACACAAAAAGAACAGTTTCCTTTACACCTGGCTGCTTACAAATAATTCTTTATCTCCTGAAAGCCTCTCATTCCACCCCAAGGTGTGGGATTGGTTGTCTACAGGGAAGGTTTGACCTCCCTGTGCTCCTCTCCCCTCTCCCCCCATTGCCAGGGCAGCTCCCTGAGGAGCTGGGCAAGGTTTCAACCCAGCACTGCTGAATTCCTTGAAATATTGGAAAGAAAACTTGGAGTTTTCATGGTTTCCACCTCACTTCTTGGCCTCCTGTTCCCCACAGCTGTGCTACCTTTACACAGACCTGTACAAACAGACCAACTCCAAAGAGACCCGGCGTGTTTTCCTGGAGTTTTACCAGTTCTTCCTGGATAGAGCTGCAGTAGGTTCCACCTTTTTTCCTCATTTTCACACACATCCAGCAAGTTGACTTTGACCTTTCTCCACTCAGCTGAACTGTGAAAAACTAAGGGGGTTAAAGCCCTGCAAAAGAAATAGTTCTAAAAATCAAAATCTGAGTAATGTTTAATAAATAACTTCATAAAATGTAATAATGTACTGAAAGTTTTAAGTATTTTTGTTGAAGTGTTAGCAGGAAAATTAACGACTTCAGATGCCTGGTAATAAAATAAATCCCAGGGGATTTGTTGTAGATAGGGGAAATAATTTAGTGGTAGGTAAGCAAGTTCTGGCTCTTCTACATTGCTTTTTGGTTAATAATTGCTGTGGGTATTGATGTGGTTGTTCCAGGGATTGGGAAATTTTATGTGTCTGTTGGAAAGCTGAGAAAATTCTTTGCTGTCATGAATTAAATTCCTAGAAACTGAAACAGAGGTTTATATACCACAAGTTCATCTTAAATAATCCTGTGAATTATAATAAAATCATGAGAGTCTCCCCTTTTCAAACCAGCAGGTGCTTGGATTGGATGATTTTGGGTTTTGAGGCAATTCCCTGGCAGGATTTGTGTGTTTTCTTGAGGTGCTGGTTTCTCTGTTGGTTCTCCCGGCTTTTCTTTCCTTTTGCAGAACCTGAAAGTCCCAGTTCCAGATGAGATCTCCTTGGAATTAGGTAGGGTGCTGTGTTTGTGGGAGTGAAAGCAGAGGGTGGGTTAATCCAGGGAAATGACTTTATTGAAGTCATTTATTGAAGGTGGGGACTGTTCCCAGAGGAATACTGGGTGAATTTTCTGCCTCACAGACAGGAGAAGGCCAGAGTTCCTCCCTGAAGAGCTCCACCGCCAGTTCATCCAGACCATGCAGGATAAAGTCTGTCCAGAGGTTCAGAGGAACCTGGAGGATTTCAGGTACCAAAAGCTCTCTGTGGAGTTTCCATTTAATTCATATTTGATTTTGGTTTTTTGATTTCCAGCACAGGGAAACCTGAGGGCCATGGAATTCCTCTTGGATTGGGTAGGAATACACCAGGAATAGACCCTGTGGCCAATCCTTAAATCAAGTCATCAATTGCAGTCCCAGAGCTTGGATTCCTCATTCCTTGAAGCCGTGTGATGAAATGTCTTTGTTATATAAATCTCTTACTGATAGTGTTTATAATCAGCTTGTATTTTTTTCCTTCTCTCTCCCCTTTGGGCAGGGGATAATCCCCCTTACAGAGCTGTCTCAGGCATGGAGTAGAAGGTGATAATTAATTTCCTTTTTCACTTGGAGTCCTAAGAGCTCTGCACCAAGCTCAGCAATGAATTATTTCAATCCCTAAAAACTTGAAACATCCCTGAAGCCCCTCTGTGACCTGTGTGGGTGTCCTGGTGTGAAGGACAGGTGTCTGCCAATAAAGGCAGAAGCTTCTCTTGGAAATGGAGAATGTAAACCCCCTCCCTCCTAATTATCATCATTTTGAAATTAAGGGGCTCTCAGGCAAAGAGATGGGAATTAGGAATAACAGTTCTTGACTAGGAAAATTAAAATAGAAATGCAGTATTACAGAGAACAATCCCAAACCCTGCCAGAGTCAGAATCCAAGCTGACACCCGTCAGTCAGTCAGGGTGTTGGCAGCAGTGCCATTCCATGGTGGCTGCATCCTCCTGCAGGGGCAGATGTGGTTCAGCTGGAGCAGTGCTCCTGGAGAAGGTGCAGTTTCCTCTGAAGCTCCAGGGATGATGTGGAAAGGTCTGGCTTTCCTCTGGAATCCAGTGGAAAGATGGATACCTTGCTGTCCAAAATGTCAGTTTTTATCTGGGTAGGAAAGGCTTGGCTCCTGCCCTGGCTGGAGCATCTCCCATGGGATGATGGAATTTTATCAGCCATGCCCTGGGACTCAATGGCCATGAACAGGAGAGATCTCCTGGAGGGAGGATGGGCTGTGGGAAGATAAAGATGATTGCCCAGCTGGTTTAAAGCTGGCCCATGAGCAGATAATGTGTGCCAGGAGATCAGGGGCACTGCCACACCTGGCTGCAACAGATGGGGACAGAATTCACATTTCTGGCCACATCAGCCCAACACTGTGGGACACCCTGAGTGGCCCAGGCAGTGCCCAGCTGCAGGCTGGGTATCCTGTGCCCTTTTGCAGGCAGAAGAGGAGCATGGGGCTGACCCTGGCCGAGGGGGAGCTGACCCGGCTGGACGCCGAGCGGCTCCGCGACCGCAACGCCGTGGAGAAGGAGAGGAGCTGTGCAGAGCAGATCATCGCCAAAATCGAGGAGGTCCTGTAAGTGACAGCAGAGGGAGAGGTGGGGGGAAAAAATTGACAGTAAAGGTGCTGCCTGAGGTGTGGGAAAAGCAGGAGGAAGGGATTGGGGTGGAATTTGGTGTTGCTGTGTTTGGTTCCTGCCTGTGAGGGTTTGACAGGCAGGGCTCGGGCAGGAGGGAAGGGGAGGCTGCTGTGGGACATGCAGGGAGTGCTGCCATTGTCAGCTTGTGCATTATTGCATCAGAGCCCTTTTCCTCTAGAAACAACAGCTTCACAGCCCATTTTCTCCTTTTTAATGTGGGCTGAATCCAATTTCCGCAGCTGAACCTTCATTTTCGATTCTTGATTTTATTTTTTTTTCCCTGCTGGGGCTGCTGAACATTCTAAAGGACACTTCAGCACAACTACTGATGCTCTGGGTGGGATGGGACCGGGTGTTAATTGGGTTTTGAGTTTGATTTTAAAAGCCTTTCTTGTTTGCAGGATGACATCTCAGCCTCTGGAAGAAGACAAGAGGTACTGGGAGCTGGGCTGGGCTGTGCTGCTGGAACACGACAGCCCTCTCCCGGCTGTTCTCCAGCACTCATCTCAATCCCCTGCCATAAATCATTGCAATTCACAGCAACAGCCTCTTCTCTGCTGCTGTTTGTTGCCTCTGCTCCACATCTTAAAAATTACTGTCACTGAGAGTTCCTGTTTATTTTTGTTTTGTGCTGTAACTGCTTCAATCTGCTCCAACATTTATTTTCTGTGTATGCCTTGTCCTGTTCAGTTTTTATCTGAGCAGCTTTTCCTCCACTTCTTGCAGTAACCTTTTACTGCTGCTTATTTGTACCGTAACTCAAAGCTATAATGTGACATCAAATATGGCTTTAGTGTAGAATTTTAGGACTTTCTGTGTAATTCTCAAAATTGTATTTTCACCTCCTGGGCTTCTGTGCCTTTTGTTATGGAATGATTTGGGTTGGGAGTGACCTTAAATATGATTTAATTCCAACCTCTGTCACAGACAGGGACACCTTCCACTGTCTCAGATTGCTCCAAGCCCCATCCAGCCTGGCCTTGGACACTTCCAGGGATCCAGGGGCAGCCACAGCTTCTCTGGGCACCCTGTGCCAGAGCTTTCCCATCCATATATTCCATCTTTATTTCCTCCATAATTTACAAAAGGATAAATTCTGATGTTGGCTGAGCCTTCCCATTATCTGTGGAAATTTATTTCCTTTCATTTCCTACTTTAATTTCAAAACGAACTTCTCAATGGAACCTTGACCTTAATTTTATTGACTCAGTGTATTTCCCCAATATATTTCTGTTGAACCTCAGTGGTTTTTCTGTGTTTGGCAGCTCTGCCATGCAATGTGTGATCCTCACCTACATGAAGCACCTGGGAGTCAAAGTCAAGGAGCCTCGGAGCCTGGAGCAGAAGCGGGGCCGGATTGGTTTCCTGCCAAAGATCAAGGTACTGCTGGATTTCTGTGCAATTCCAACCCCAGTTTTGCAGGAAAAAATTTAAAAATCTTTGTGGTTTTCCACTGTTCCAAGAGGATCTGGGATTGCTGAGCTGCACAGCAAACCTAAGAGCTGAAATTGGGTTCTGCATCTGTTGGTGGATGTGAGAGTTGGAAATAATTGGAATTATTTCCTTTATCTCTACCCCTGAATTCACCTTGTTTTTCTCAGTTATTAAAACTTTGGGGGAGGAATGTTTCATAGAGCACAACTTTGAACCACAGGAGGATCTCATTAAAGCTGTTGCCTTGTTTACTTCAGTTTTTTTTTTCTGGAGAAATTTGCCCAAACCCTCCTGGTTTGTGATGCAGGAGAGCTCTCCTCCCTGCCACCCCCACTTTTCCAGTTATATAATGAATATTTCCACCAAAACTTCATCCCTGTGGGTGTGATCCCTTGTCTCCCACAGCATGGGGGTGTATCTGGTCACAGCAGCTATTTATTTTCACCAGCATTTCAGCTTCCTTTGAAATATTAAGAGAGTTTCAAGCAGTTCTGCACCAACTGTGAAAAGGTTTGAAACCTTTTTGAAGGTTTGTGTCCTGCCCCTTCTGCAGCTTTAAAGAATTCATTAAAATCTCAGTGAACAGCTGGATTGGAAGCAGTGAGTGATGTGTTTGCTTTTCTCTACCTGCAGCAAAGTATCAAGAAAGAGAAAGAAGGAGAGGAGAAAGGGAAGAGGAGAGGCTTCCCCAACATTCTGGGGCCCCCGAGGAGGCCGAGCCGACATGACAGCAGTGCAAGTATGTCAGCTAGGAAACCCCTGTGCCCTGCTGGCCTGAAAGCCACAGAAAATCCCTGTTGTGTTTAAAAAAATCCTAGTTCCTGCCAGGAAACCAAATTTCCCCCATCCCCAACATTCTAAATCTCATCCCACCCATCCCCGTCATCTGAATTTGGACCCCACTTCTCCCAATTCCCTTCCAGCCCTGTCTCACCCTGAGGGGCTGTGGAATCAAATTTTGGGCTGGGGTTGAGGCTCTTTGGGGTAGGATTGAGTGATTTTCAGTAGGATTGAGTGATTGGTTTTCAGGAGGATTGAGTGATTGGTTTTCAGTAGATTGAGTGATTGGTTTTCAGTAGGATTGAGTGATTGATTTTCAGTAGGATTGAGTGATTGGTTTTCAGTAGGATTGAGTGATTGGTTTTCAGTAGGATTGAGTGATTGATTTTCAGTAGGATTGAGTGATCGAAACTTTCTCCTGTTAAAATCCGGTTTTGGAGACGCACAAACCTGTTCTGGCTCTGAAATGCTGCTTCCCTCAGCACTGAAAAAGTCATGTCAGCAGTGTGATGAGTGTCTCTGTTCAGTTGGCAGGGCCATGGAGATGCAGAAGCCCAGGCACCCCAAGCACTCACCCACAGCCTCCTCTGTGAGCCCGGAGCCCCCCGAGTCCAGCAAGACGCGCCAGAGCGGCTCCTCCAGCGATGGCCCCGATGCCCCTTACCCCCCTGCCAACCCCATGTCCCCCCTGGCAGTGGGGCCCTTTGCCTCTCCAGAGGGCAGCAAGGACAGTGACACAGGTAGGGTGGCATGAAGAGTGGTTAAAGGTCGTGCTGTGGTGCAGAGCTCTGATGCAATGAGCTGGGCCAGTTAGGAAATGCTTTGATGTCATTAGAGCTGCTCTTCCTCACCTTAATCAGCTTTCCTCAATTAGGGAACGTTGTCACGAGCAGCAGTGGTTGTTAGTGGGTTCTGCCACGGTGCCTTTGGATCATCCAACAGGAAGAGCCCAACAGGTGCCAGCCTGTGTCACCTGAAGCTTTTGTCACTGAGATTTGTTCTTGGCAGCCTGGGGATCGAGTTCCTCCAGCTCTGAAGCTGGAATCAAGAGGCTCTGGAGAGGCTGGGAAGTTCTCTGGTGTCCTCTGAGTTGGTTCCTCACCTTTTCCATTTATCCTGTGGCCAGGTTTGAAGCAGCCTGGGGAAGCTCCTCCTGCCAGTGACTCCATGGATGGCACCCCCCGCACACCCAACACCACCTTTGAGTTCCCTTCTCCTCTGGAAAACCTGCAGGAGGAGGAGGGAGAATCAGAGAGGTAACTCTGGGTGCTTGAGGGAGCCTTGAGAGAGACTCAGGAAATCTTGGAATGGGTTGGAAAAGATCATTGTAGAGAATCCTTTGTCAGTGTGACAGAAGCTGTTGAAATTTAGTACATAAAATTATAGTGACATTGATCGTGTTAAATATTGTTGGTAGAATTAGGAAATTTTGGTCTGTGCTGTGCTGTGAGGGAAAACTGTCAGGAGAGGGGACAAAATGCTCTGGTTTGGAGCTCAAACCACCATTCTGAAGTTGTGTGAGTGTCTGAGCAGAGAGAAATTCAGGCACAAGCTTCCCTAATGATTTCCTTCCTTCCTTGCAGGGTGGTTGACATGGGAACACCAAAGCCTTTCCGCAAGTGAGTGTGCTTGGAAATGTTTGAACTTGACTGAATTTGTCTGGATTTCAAGAGGTTGTGAAGCAGAATGCAACAGTGCTCATTGTTCTGAGCCAGCACAGTTGTCTGCATGATCTCTTTTCTTTAAGAGCACACAAAATCAGCCACTGGCAGCCATTTGTAGGGCAGGTGGAGTGAATCAGATGCAAAAAACCCCTTTGATCTGTGAGTGGAGTGCAGTGATTGCTCCATCCACTGATTTGAATGGATGGGAGTTGGGTTAGGGAGTAGAGATATCCCTGTTTTCCTTTCCAGCCTGTGTTGTGTTGGTTCTGTACCTGCAAATAAACAGAGACAAGAAACTGTAACCTGCCCTTGTCACTGCCTTGATACCTGACTGCAAATGGTTTGATCTGTGTCATTAAAAGCAGGATTATGAAAACACTCTCAGAACAGTCAGTCTGTAAAGGGCAAAATTAGAGAATGTGCCCAGAGGTTCAGGATCAAACAGCCTCCAGCTGGAAGGGACAGTGGATTCAGGAAGCTGACTTATGTACTCAGCTTTTCCCTGGAATGGGAATGAGCTCACCTTTTTTCTCCTCCCATCAGGATGGACAGTGTTGGCTTTGCAGATGTGCAGAGTGAGGATGAGCTCTATGACTTCGACATGGACATGGACCCTCCCAACTGGCAGCAGCTGGTGAGCAGGGAGGTGCTGATGGGGCTCAAGCCCTACGAAATCAAGCGTCAAGAAGTGATAAATGGTGAGATGGAGCTTCTTTCCTGCCTGTTGAAACCTTGCCCTGGAGCTTTGAAATTCTTAAAATTTACAATTAGGTTTTTCTTCACTGGTTTTGTGAAGTAGTGGCTGGAGAACTGTAGAGCTTTTGGTTTGAAGAGTTCTTAGGTGTGAAACCTGTGCTTGTTCCTGGGAAATAACCTGAGGTGAGATTGGTCCAGTCCTTAGAGGAGAAACAAGCAATACCAAGTGGTTATTAAACAATATTAAGGCACTGAAAGGCCAGTTTTAAATATGTTCTGTAAAAGAAAACAAGAAAAGCTTGGTTTTTTGGAAAGCAAACTTGAGCAGGTTTGAGTTGCAGCTCCTGCAGAAGCGTCTGCGTGGGTTTGTGAGCTCAGAGCTCGCTGTTGGTTTCGGGTGAGCGATGGAATTTTTCCAAACAATTCAAACATGGAATTGCAGCAGAGCCTGGAATATGGGCCAGGGAGGGCAGTGCTGCTGAGGGACCCGTTCTGAGCTCACAGTTGCCATCCTGCTTTCCCTGTCTCCCCAGAGCTGTTCTACACCGAGCGAGCCCACGTGCGCACGCTGAAGGTCCTGCACAGCGTCTTCTACCAGAGAGCCACCAGGGAGGGCATCCTCAGCTCCAGTGACAAGAGGAAAATCTTCTCCAACCTGGAGGACATCCTTGGGCTGCATGGTAGGAGCAGCTGCACTCTGGAATTCTGGCTTCCAGTGGCTGAAAAATTGAAGCAAAGGGATCCTGGAACAGGAGCTTGAGAAAAGCAGAATTCTTCAGGACACTGCCCTGCGCCTGCTTTTGCTCACCCTTGTTCCATTTGTGACTCACAAAGATATTTTGATAAGAAATTGTGTGCCCAGTGTTCCTTTTCCTTATCTGTGTTGATTCATGCATGATAAAAGGAGCAATGAGATTTGTTTGAGATGGCACAACTGTTCTGAAGAGAGCAGAAACCAGATTTATAAAGATTGGTGTCTGTTTGTTTCTGAAGGGTGTTTAGGGAAACACCCTCATTGTTTAGGGTGCTCACACCAGGAATTTCAGCCTCTGAATAATCAGTTGTGTGGTTTTATGCCTTCTGCATTATTCCTGTTTATAGAAAAATGATATTGAGCCTCAGAAAAGATAAGTTTGGTTCTTAGGGGTAGTTTGAAGACAGGTGAGATAAAAATGCAAAGGAATTACATCACATTTTATTAGATATTTTAAATTTATTAAGTTGCAGGATATTGTTTATTAGCTAATTTAAATTATTTCAAATCGAATCTTCTCCTAGAATAGCTTTTGTGTTAAATGCTGAAAATTAAGCCAGCAATTTGACCACTATTAATAAAATCTGCCTTTCTTTCCTTGTTTTTAAGTTGCACTGAACGATCAGATGAAATCTGTCCGAAAAAGGAACGAGACTTCTGTCATTGGCCAAATTGGGGAAGATTTGCTCTCCTGGGTAAATTTATTTTAATATTTCTTATATTTGAAAACAGTGTGTTACAGGATGACCAAGAGAGCCAGAGGTTGGAGGAGGCAATTCCCAGCAATGGGAACTGAAGGGCTGTGGGAGTTCTGGAACCAAAACAGAGCTGGAGGATGAGGGGGGAAGGAAAGCAGGAAGAACTCAGAGGATTTTCATCTGACTGGAGATAAGAGTCATTTAAGGCACAGGAATAATTTCCTTAGGATGTGTGGGTAGAATAGAAAGGTACTTTTGGGTACATAAAGGTGAGAGTGGGATTTTGAAAAATGTAGTGGCACGACTTATTTCAGTAACGCTTAAATGTGAGCTTGTGTTGCCTGCAGTGTAGTTAAAAGATGGTTAAAAATACTGATTTCTAATCTTAGGCTGTGTGAATTTGGAGTTTATGGTGCTGTTGCAGGCTTCACTTTTGAGATCTTGATGGAAAGATTTGGCTGCCCCATCCCTGGAAGTGTTCAAGGATGTTTTGGGATAGTGGAAGGTGTCCCTGCCCATAATGGGGGATGAGCTTTAAAATCCCTTTCAACCCAAACCAGTCTGGGATTCTCTGATGTGGGAGGGTTGGATTCAGGAGAACTGAAGAGTCTGAGATGTAAAGGTGTCCTCTGGGAAGACAAAACCTTAAACCAGGGCAGAAGTGTCTCCTCATTTTTGTCACTAATTCCTTTGTTCCCTGGGGAGCCCAGTCCCGTGTGGCTCTGCCGGCTGAGAGTGGCTCATGCTGAGCTCCAGCGTCTAAACTTGGCATTTTTGGCTTTCTGGCACAGTTTAGTGGAGCAGCAGAGGAGAAGCTGAAACTTGCCACTGCCACCTTCTGCAGCAACCAGCCCTTCGCTCTCGAGGTCATCAAGTCCCGCCAGAAGAAGGACTCGCGCTTCCAGACCTTCGTGCAGGTGAGCTGCTCACAGGCCTTTGAGTTTTCTCCACCAGATTTTTTTTCAGTTTTCTCCACCAGATTTTTTTGAGTTTTCTCCACCAGATTTTTTTTTTTGAGTTTTGTCCACCAGACTCTCTGAGTTTTCTCCACCGAACTTTTGAGTTTTCTCCTCCAGGCTCTGAGTTGTTTCCCCTAAGCTCTGAGTTTTCTCCCCCAGATTTTTTTGAGATTTCTCCCCCAGGCTCTTTGAGATTTCTCCCCCAGGCTCTTTGAGATTTCTCCCCCAGACTCTTTGAGATTTCTCCCCCAGGCTCTCTGCGTTTTCCACCAGGGTTTGAGATGCCTCAGCACAGCCCAGTGATTCCTCCTAGATAAAGTTCTGATAATTAATGACATTAATTAATGACATCATGCCTTCAGCTGGGGATCATTTCCAGCACTGTATTTATCTCTCCTGGTGGTTTCTGGAGGGAGGAGCCCTCAGTTTTGGGGAGCAGAGTGTCCTGATGGAATGCAGAGCAGCACAAGCAGGAGGTGCCACCTCCCTTGATGTGGCAGCTGCCCAAGGATGCCAAAATCTGTGGGGCAGAGTGCTCAGAGGGGCAGGAGACAGATGTTGCACAGCTGCTCTGCCTGCCAGGAGTGGGGTTTGGCTCCGTGTGGCATTTGCAGGAGAACATTGTCTCCATTAGCACAGCCTGGGAGGGGCTCTGGGAGAACAAGGGGAGATTATTTTGACAAATGTCCTGTGTTTTCCTGCCATGTGAAAGCCCAAACTGATGCTTTCCCTGGGTGCTGCTGACTGAGATTGATTGGGGATGGGCCCAAGCCCATGGGGAGTAATGAGGGGAGGAAGGCACTGCTGCTCTGATGAGCTTTTTCCTCTGGGTAATTGCAGATGGAGAGGGGATGTGTTGTCTGGGTGATAGATCTTGGCATCTCTTGTCTTGTATTTAATTACTGGAAAGTGAAGTAATAGATGTTTAAGTGATGAATAGATGTTGTGCATTCAGGTAATTACGGCCTTAATAAAAATGACAAATGCAGATTTTGTGCTGTTGAAATTTAGGATGCAGAGAGCAATCCCCTGTGCCGGCGGCTGCAGCTCAAGGATATCATCCCCACAGAGATGCAGAGGTTGACTAAATACCCCCTTCTGCTGGATAACATTGCTAAATACACAGGTAAAGCCTTGGGCACCCACCTCAGCAGGTTTTTTTTAGGTAAATGTGTTAAATAACACTTCAGTTTTATGTGTGTCTCTCTGTTTGCATTGCGACCTCACCGCTGCCTTCTGCACAGGAGGTGTAAAAAATAATAATAAAAATGAAAAATCCAGTGTTTGTTGCTCCTTAGGAAAATAAAAAGGAAATCCAGTGTGAAAGAAGTGAATCTGTCAAACCTCTAAAGCAGCACAGAATGTCCTCTTGCTCTTGCAGAGGGTGGGGTTTTAATTAGGAGGTGATACTGAAAGATACTTTCAGCACAACAGGTAAAAATGTGATAAATAAAAGCACCAAATGCCTTCCCAGCTTTACTATCTGATAGCTGCTGCAGAGTAATTTCATTACTCATAAAAATAGACTGCAGCTACAAGTTCTCTCTAATCCTAATTAGGAAAGCATGTGATACTCCATTATCTTTGATGTACTGGTTTATGTTCCTGTTAAGTGAATTCTCACTGTGGCTGCTGGTGCTGGTGAGGATTGATGGCTTCACCTGTGCCTTACTCTTAGTAAGGATTTTTGGTTTCTGAGATTTTTGTGAATAGTTGTCACAAGGCCCTAAAAAAGGGAGAGTAACAATTGTATTATGTGTAACGATCTGCAGGTCACAATGAATTCTCTCCTGTCACAAATCTCATTTTTGCCACTTTTGCAGTGCAGAGCTTTTGTTGATAGATTGCTCTGTGAGTTTAACTCCTTTGTCCCATTTGAGGTCAGCAAACAGCCCTGGAGGGCTGACAGGTCACACCTTTGCTGGGAAGCACTGTCCCACTGGGTTTTATTCTTGCAGAGCTGCCCGAGGAGAAGGAAAAAGTGAAGAAAGCAGCAGATCACTGTCGCCAGATCCTCAACCACGTGAACCAGGCTGTGAAGGAGTCAGAGAACAAGCAGGTGGGAGGGGCAGAGGGAACGTGCAGGGTTTGGGGCAGCAGTGATCCTGCACCCAGGGGAGTTTGCTGCTCCAAGTGATCATTTCCTGCATTCCCTGCAGCATTTGGAGGATTATCAGCGGAGACTCGACCTCTCCTACCTGAAGCAGTCAGAGGATCCCATGATGGACGAGTTCAGGGTGAGTGGCTGCACTAAAACCAGCCCTGTGTGAGTTGTTTACAGCCCTGTCGTTCACTTTGTGCTGCTTCTGGTCTTTGGAGATAAATATTTCTGTATGAAAATGAAAGCAATTAGTCTCAGAAGTGTGAGTTTTGCCACCTTCCTGAAGATTCCTGTGGCTCTAACAGCCCAGTTCTGCACATCATGGTGCTGATGGAGCTTGTCAGCTCTGTGCAACAAACCTTTATGGCCTGCAAGCTCAAGCACTGGATCCCAGAAGAGATATCTGATGGGTAATGAGATTATTGTGGGTGTATCTCATGTCTTGGTGATGCTGTTGGAACTGGGGAGGCCTTGGAGAGCCCTGAGGTGTAACAGTGGAATTGGCTTTAAAAGGAGAGCTTGTACAAAAACATGGGAGATCCACACAGCCAAATAAAGCCTGAAGTCCAGTATTAAAAATATTCTGTTTCAAGGCTCCTGTAAATGCCTGCAGTTCTGTTGGAAGCTGGTTACCTGCTGATTGCTTCCCCATCTCCCTCAAAGTCAGTGTGAATCAAAAAAAAAAAAATATCTTTTCTATAAAACTGTGTCATTTATCCTTCCCCAAATAAACCTGCAAGCATTCAGTGAGGAAAGGAAGAACTTCCTGGCAGCTACGAAATCTTGCTGTCATTGATTGTAGACTCTGAGACTTGGAAGGGATGAATTGTGAAAATTGTCACTTCTGCTTGCCTGCAGATCTAAATGTCACAAGCACTGAAGTGCCTGAAGAATCCATTGACATTACAAGTCCCGTCAGATCATGGGGATGATTTGTAAATAATTTGTAGGCACACTTGACTTGCAAATTGAGTGCTGCAGCATTAATCAGCTGTGATGCTGGAACTGAATATGGGTGTTGGAAAATACTCCTCCTAGGAAACAGGTGACATCCTAATGCCCCAGGAGCTTGACTTGGGAGAGTTCCCCACCCTGTGGCACTTGGCATGTGGAGAAGAGCAGTGTAAAAGTGATAAATAGCAGCTCTGATAAGATTTTGGGTTCCCTGCTCTGTGTTTCTTTTCCCTGGCTGAGTTTAGTGCTTAGCTCCAAACTGGAGTCTCTCTGGCATCCCTGTGTTTTATCATGACTTGCTTCTATAGAAATTTCGTATTTTTTTTTTCTTTCCCCTGGCAGAACCTGGATCTAACAAAGAGAAAGATGCTCCACGAAGGGCCCCTGACCTGGAAAGTGAATCGTGACAAAACCATCGGTGAGTCTGGGCTGTCCCCTCCCTGCCCTGCCTCTGGGGGAGTTTGGGAAGGAGAGGAGGGAGAAGCTCTGCTGCAGCTCCCAATTATGCTTCTTACTGCCACCTCTAATAATGCCTGTGTGCTTCTCTGAGCTGATTAAATTATTCTTGTCAATTCTGAAATGTGCTGGAGCATCATTAGGGCCACGCAGGGACACAGCAGTCAGTCATGAGCTGATCCAATTCCATCTGTAGCTTTCTGCTGGAGTTTTCAGGAGGAAGATTTGCAAGCTTTGCCTGGGATGGCACAGCACTGATTGCTGCCTCTGCATGACTAATCAGAAATGCAGCTTTCTGCTTTCTGATAGGAATCTTTTAACTCATTCTGGGCTTTTTCTGCACTCTGGGCAGATCTGTACACCCTGCTGCTGGAGGACATCCTGGTGCTGCTGCAGAAACAAGATGACAAATTGGTGCTGAAGTGCCACAGCAAGATCCTGGCATCCACAGCTGACAGCAAACACACCTTCAGCCCCATCATCAAACTCAACACTGTGCTGGTTCGCCAGGTGGCCACAGGTCAGTGCAGCCCACTGAGAAAGCAAGAAGAGAAGCCAAAAATAAAGATTAGCTCAGTTGAGGAAGATGATTTTGTGTAGATTTGCAGAGCAGAACATGGAAAACTGCGTAGGCTTAATTCTTGGTTGTCCAACATTGTGCTTAGTATGGATGAGCTGTTTAACTTCTTTGCATCAGTAATAGGCATTGCTTGAGTTTTAAATAGGCTTCTAAATGAAAGTACTCTGATTGTGTTAGAGGAGACGCACTCTGGAAAGTATTAGAAGGGAAAAGAGGAGAAATGGAGCTTTTTCAAAATGGGTTGAAATGGGTTTTTTCCTTTGAGGGCACATTTCTTTGCTAGGACAAGATCAGTGTGTCTGCAGAGAGTGATCTCAAGGACTTTCTCCTTGCTTTGGGCTGGGGTTATGGCTGGTTGTCGGGGTTTTTGGGCAGCTGTGTGGGGCTGGCAGCTGTTTCAGTGCTCCCTTCCCTGTGTTGTGCAGATAACAAAGCTTTCTTCGTCATCTCCATGTCAGCAACGGGCGCTCACATCTACGAGCTGGTGGCACAGACTGTCTCCGAGAAGAATGTGTAAGTGCTGGGCTGAGTCCCAGCTGCTGCTGCCTGTGTTGGACTGAGAGACCTTTACCCCATCGATTCCCTGAGTTCCTTCTCCAAACTTAGCTGGAGCCCTGGTGGTCTCTGCAGGAAGCATCCTTGGGTAGTCCTTCCCAACTGGCTCACTCCAGACCCTTTCCTGACCTCCAAAATGCTTTTATTTACCCTTAAAATTCTGGGTTTTTTTGGGCTTGACTGTTAGATCAGACACAGAAATCATCCTGCATCTTCATGCAGCACCAGAGATCTTTGCAGATTTACATTCTGGCATCATAAGCACCCCAGTGCAGGAATTGGATTCCATGGCTAAAAGCTTTGTCAGGAGAAACTCTTTTCTCCTGAAGAATATGCAGGGAGAGATGTGTTTTTGGGATGGTGCATGTATTACACTCCAGTGATATGTGGAATAATGGTTTTTTATGTATTTATTTATCAATTAACTGGTTGATCTGACATGTAATAAGGTCCTGTCTATCATTTGTCTCTGCTGAAGAGCATCCAGGTGAGCTGAGCTTTGTGCTGTGCTGATGTCAGGGTGTTCCTGAACAGAACTTTTGAAAAAAGATATTTTTTTTGGTAAAAAAAAAAATGCAGTAATAATATCAACTGGATTTAAGAGGATTAAATAGAGAAATGCTCATTCTGTTTCACTTGCTGCATGGTTCTATTTGCTGTTTCTGCTGCAGCTGGCAGGACCTTATAGCTCAGATGGCAGGAACTGTGAAGATGGGGAGCAGCAGGAGAGTGATCCCACTGCCTCAGTCAGGCCCTGGAGAGTAAGTCAAAGCTGCAGGAAGGAGAAAAAGCTGATTTTTCTTTCTCCAGCACCCCTTTCCCTGCTCTAAACTTGCCCTCCAAAGCGTGGATTCTCCTGCAGATCATTGTGAGTGAAAGGATGTGTTTGTTCTTCCCTCCCTGCAGAGAGGAGCGTGAGGAAGAGGAGCAGCAGAAGCTCAAAGAGCAGCATGACATTCCTGCCAGCAGCCTGCAAAGCCCAGGTGGAGCAGGGATTCAGGGAGGTGGGAGCAGCAGATTTGCTGCACAGAGTGCAGATGTGCCCAGCTGTGTTCCTGGGGCTTGGGGATCCCAGGGCAGCTTTGAGATTTTTCTGGAAAGGGATGGTTTCTTTACAAATTATTCAGAGAAGTGATGCTGAACCTTTGGAAATACACTATTAATTAATTTGCTATTTCCATCCGATTCATAAACTGCTGGGAGAGCCATTTTTTAACCCTGGAAAGAACTGGCCTTTTACCAAAGCCACACTCAAGAATTTCAGTGTTTCCAGAGTGGAATTTTCTGCAGTTTAATCATCGTTGTTTCACCTGAACTTTTGTTTTCTGTTCCTCTAGATAAAGATTTGGGCCTGGAGTCTCCCTTGATCCTGAACCCTCAGTCCTCCTCACCCATCATGTCAGAGAAGGCCAAGGTGGAGGGGCTGCTGGGGGCAGAGGGGCAGTTTGAGAAGGTGCAGCAGGCAGAGCTGGCACTGAAGGACTCCAGCTCAGCCTCGGTGCCCGAGGGGCAGTGGGCTCAGGATGCCCTGAGGAACTGTGAGTACTTAGGCATCTCTTTGTTTTTTTGGGGTTTTGTGTATTAAATGAGGATGGTAACAAATTTTTACCATCCGTGGAGTGCTTTGATGGCAAAATTGTATTGCAGAACTTAATGCACAGTGCCATTGCTGGTCAGCAGTTTTTAAAGACAAGGCAGTCAGCCCTGGACTTACTTCCACAGCACTGGAGCAGAACTGGAGATGTTGCTTGTGTTGCAGAATAAAATTTTACTTTTTTTTATTAGGTAAAATCCTGCAAATTGTTAAGGTCACTTATATCCAAAGCCCAGGCTCAGATTTCCTGAGTACCTGGGAGGTGGTTGAGTCTAATTAGATCAGCACTTGTGTGTGTTGAGTTCTCCTGATGGACAGATCATTGTTTGAAATTGTTTTTAAGGTTTAAATCACTTCCTCTGCTCTCCTTTCAGGGGAGGAATGCAGGGCTCTGCAACCTGCTGGATCAGCTCTGGCACTGCAACTCCTAAATATAACTCCCTAAAATTTGAATGAATTCATTAATCCACAGACCTCTCCTTGGCACCTCTGAAAGGGACACAAAGTCCCTGAGTTGTACTTGGAGGGAAGAGCCTGTGGAATATTTGCTTTTACCAAAATGCAGAACTCTCACATCCTTGGCCCCAATTGCCTCTTCCATCTCTCTGTCCAAGCAAGGACAGTTCTCTGCAGTCTCAGAGTTCTCAGATCTTTAAATCCATTTATTCTCCTTCTTAGAGGATTTAAAGTTATTTTCTAGTTCTGAATATTGGACAGATATTCTTGGTAATTGTATCTGAAATCATCTTGGTCTGGGGGTGTGTAAGGACAGTTTTAGTGACCCTGCAGCATCTCCTGAGTGCTGGGAGTTAAAAGAGCAGCTCTCCAACATTGTGACAGGAGCCTGAGCTGAGTGACAGCTCTGCTTGTGACATCACAGCTTTTTTTGGGTGTTGCAAGAGCATTTTGTGGTGAGGAGGAACAATCTGAGGCTCTTGACAGCAGCACGTTTTTGTTTGGAACAGTATGTCCTATTATGAAGTGTTTGGTTGGGATAATTTGGGAACTAAAGGAATGTGGGTTGAAGTTCAACCAGGCATAAATTTGCATCGAATTTTAGGGAAAATGTTTCTTAGATTTTTTTCTTCTTTTTTTTTTTTTTT
>WBND01000490.1:92376-103573 GCA_013398595.1 Tychaedon coryphoeus
GCTGGCATGGCTGCCAGCATTGCTGCCAGGATGGGAACTGGGGTGGCACTGGGCACAGCCTCCACTCCTGCCCCATCCCCCGTGCTGGGTTTCACACAGACGGGTCTGACTGAGCAGTTCTGCATCCCTGCCCTGCCCCTAGCCTGGGCTGGAGGCACCTCCTCCTTTTTCTGGCTTTTTGGGGATCAGGTGAGGGTGATGATGAATTTTTCGTGTCCTGCTTGGCTCGGGGTGGTTCAAGTGGCTGTTCCTGTGGGGTGTGTGAGGATCCCACCCTCTTCCCAAAGTTTTAAGCTCTCTAAGGAAGCCAAGCTGAGCATCCTGCACATCCCATGGATAGTGAGGCCAGCACCAGGATCCTCCTGCTCCTCTAAACCAAACATTTTCCCTTGAGCTGCTGGCAAGAAATCCCCTCTGTCCCTGTCAGAAAAATCCCAGCTCGTGTTCCTCCCCCAGAAACCTTTGGGGGATGAGTTCAGGTGACAGGAGAGGGACAGAGGTGATTTTGGGGTGGGAGTTGGAGCCAGGAGCCCTTGGAGGGTAGGGAGGAATTCCTGTTGCTGTCAGAGCATCACCACTGCCAGCAGCAGAGCTGCCAGGAGCTCCCTGGCTTTTCATTTTGGGATGCACCAAGACCCGTCCTGTTGTGTGGGATTATTGTCAGTATTAACTCAAGGATGGGCTCTCCCCTCCTCACCTCAGCCCCACCATTGCCTGGGTTAAAAACATCCACATTTCTCCCCAGCCTGGAATGCTGCCATGGATGCTGCCAGGAGGAGAACTGGCCAACAGCCAGACCTGCTGCTGCACCCCTTTCCCCCCTTCCCACTCCAAAAGCAGTCCTGTGACCTCAGCAGCTAAAAGCTTCCCAGAGCTGTGGTTGACAGGAAATCATCCCTGAATTCCAGAGCAGAGGGAGCTCAGTCTGGCTTTGGAAGAGCAGCAAATCTGGGGTTTGGGGAGGTCTGGGTGTTTGCTGCTCTTTGCTCATGGTTGAACACAAAATCCTCGGTGGGTCTCTCCAGGCTGCCAGAATTCCAAGATCTGTGCTGGTTCCTGCTTTCTCCCCTGGTGGTTGTGGCAGCAGTGAGAAGCTGGGAATGGAGTGTGTGTGTGAATTGACATTTTTGCCTGCTGGAGTGGATTTTGCCCCAAATCCCTAAATCCTGCCTTGGGGTGACCCACAGGGGTGAGGGGCAGCTGTGTCCCTGCCACTTTTGGGGTGGATGGAGGGAGAACCCCCCTGTGCCAGGCTGGGGGTGGCAGGGCACAGAAACCCAGGGGTGTTGGGGGGCCCAGCTGTGTGACCCCAGTTCTGTGGGTGACACAAATCCTGCTCTGGGCTCTGGACCCTCCTCACCAGCAGGGAAGGGATGGTGGCTCAGGGGTCCCTGAGGGACAGGGATTCCTTTTTCCTCCCTGGCACATCTGCCCCACACACCTCAGGCTGGAGGAAGGAGCTGCAGCTCAAATGCACTATTCAGGATTCCCTGGTTTTTTTCCTCCTTTAAGCCATAAAATTCCCCTTCTTTTAAAATTAAAATTAGTGATGGGTTGGGCATTTCCTTACCTAAACACTTCTCTGGAGTTTTTTGTCCCAGCCCCAAAAATATTTTTTTTCCCCCTTCCCCAAGCAGAAGAACAAGGATTTCTTGTTTTGGGATGTAAGAACATCTGAGAGATCATTTCCCTTCTGTCACACAGCTCAAGGACAAGCCCAAAGCTCAGATGGGATTTTTCTGGGATGGGAATTCCCTTCTGCAGAAATTCCTGAGCAGCCCAGGTCTGTGGGATCAGCAGGTGAGCAGTGCAAACCTCAGACAGCACTTGGCCTGTTCAGTGTTCTAAAATTGGATATTCTGATTTTTATCTCCCTGCTGTTAGATTTCACTCTCCTGTATCCAGTGTTTTCTCCCTGTTCCCCAAAAAAAAATCCCTGGATTCCCTCCCCATCCCCAAAGGTGCCAACTGACAAGCAGATGTACTGCAAAAGGGATACTGCAGCCAAAACACTGCTGTTTTATTTTGAATTAAGTCTTGTGGAGCTCTCTTCATACTAGAATATTTTTATTTTCTTTGTACAACATACAATCATGTACTCTTAACAGAGATTTACTTTAAAGAGAAGAAAAAAAAATCTGGAAGTATTCTTTAAAAAAAAAAATACACAAAAATCTTTATTAATAATCCTGTATTTTTACTGATCATGTTTGAATGTCTAAAAAGACTTTATTGTTCTAATTATCCAGATGTATGTTTGTAAAATAGCTCTTTTATGACTTAGCTGATCGGGTTGTATGTTTCTGGAATTAAATATTGGTCACTTAAAAAAAAAAGAAGAAATCTGTTTTCAGGACCTGGGAAATAGAAAATTTAAACGTTTCAAATATCATTAAATAAGCTTAAAGGAAAATGAGCTTTGTCTGGTGGATTTTTTGGGCTGTAATTGCCTGGAGTGTTTGAAGGACAAATGATGGCAAAGGAAATTTTCCTTTTGGGGGGATGATGAATTTTTGCAGAGAGTGAAGCACCTTGGTTGTATTTTTGCTGCTCAGAGTTCATGAATTATTAATTAATTAGTTAATTGACTACAGGAAAAGCAGTGCCCCACCTGGCCCCAGCTGAGCTGATCCTTCAGGACATTCCCTGCAGGAACTGAAGCCTGGGTGTGTCCTGCACACCTGGGGCCCTCCTGGGTTTTCTGCAGCTCCCAGGTGAGATTTTAAAGGAATTTTTGCTCTTTTTTAAGGAATTTCTGCTTGCCCTGGTCATGAACAAAAATGAATGAATGTGAGAGAAGTTCAGAGGAGCTGCCACTGGCTCAGCTGCTGCTCTCAGACAATTCAACCTGAGCAGGGAATTCTCTTTCAACCCCAAATCATTTTTGGCTTCTTTGTCCTTTTAAATCCAACCAGAACTGTTATTCAGTTAAATTAATTAATTGATCCTATTAATTTATTATTTAATTTTTAAAAGGGAATTTATTTTGAAGGTTGGGAACTGTTGCTGTTCAACCCTTCTGTGTGATATTTCACCTCAGCACCTTGCAAATGTTGATTTGCATTCCCATTTTTTTGCTGGATCGTTTTCCCTCCTCTGGGATGGACCCAGAAATGTAAAAGAGAAGTGAAATTAAAACTAAGCTGTTGGGGGAACCTGTGAAATTTTGAGCAGGGAACATCTCTGCTGAGAGTTTGGTGATTTCTCTCCCTGAACCCCTGGCATTTGTGACATTCCTGCAAGGTGATAATTCCTGACAGACAAGCTGGCAAAAATAAATGAATTAGGAGCAGCAAAATAGAAAACAAATCAGATTTATTCCTGAAAACTTGGGAGTTTTTCCTTTTTTTTTTCCCTTCCCTGTCTGCATTATGCACATGAAGCTCCTTGAGAGATTTCTTTATTACTTTATTATAATTGGTAATCCGAGCTGTGTTACACTTTCCTAATGATGCTCTCTGTGTTTTGCCTATTGAAATGTTATTTTATATATTCCCTTTACTGCCTTGCTGTAAATAAATGATTCAAAAACTCAGCAGCTCCAAGAAATCTGAGCTCCTGCCCTGGAATCCCAGCTGGGGATGGGGCAGAGCTGTGCTGCACTTTTGGGGTTGGTTCACATCCACAATCCTGGAATTCATCTCTCCACAGCAGAGAAGGCATGAGGGGTTCAAGGAGTCATTGCAGGTGGGTTTGGGGTCATTTTGGATCATTTTGAGTCTTTTTTTTTTGTCATTTTGAGTCATTTTTTGAGTTATAAAAGCTTTAAGGTCCCTTCCAACCCAAACTATTCCATGATTCCATGAGCAATTTTGTCCCTAAATGACAAAAAGACTCTGTTTAATCCATTTGTTCTCTCAGCAAAAATCCCTTTGGTATTTGCTGAAAAATATTCATTATTTCCCCATTTGTTTTTGTCAACTCCTCAATGGATTTTTTTAGGTTGTTTTTGTTCTTTCAAAATACTGATGGGAGGTTGGTGTAGGATGGAAATTGTCCAGTCCCTGGCACGAGTTCTTTGCCAGTTGGGTTGAGCATTTTGGGGGGAAATGTTTTCAGAGCTGGGCCCAGCACTCCCAGAATGAAAAAAACCAAAAAAACTTGGATGTGGTTCCCTTAAAGTTTGATCCAAAATTGAGCTGGGAAAGAGCCTGGGGTTAACACCGAGCATATGCCTGGGTTAAAATGTTAGTTTAACAAATCTTCCAAAATTTTTAGACACCTGTTACTGAAAAAGGAGGCTCAGGGGAAATTTTTGAAGGAGCCAAAAGTTTTGATCTCATTTTCAGCTCCACCCTGCTGAGGTCAGGCAGGGAGAAAGGAGCAGCCAAGCAGGGAAATAAAGCTGAGATTTGTGAGGGATTTCTGCAGAGCTGAATGGGGTTTCCAGCCCCATTCACTGATTTCATCACAACCTGGAAAATAATCCTGGCAGAAGGAAATTGGGGATGAGAGGAAATGGCCTTGACTTGTTCCAGGTGAGATTTAGGTTGGATATTTCTGGTATTTCTCCCATGGAAAGGGTGGTCAGGGCAGTGGTGGAGTCAGCATCTCTGGAAATTCCCAAAAACCTGTGGGTGTGGCACTTGAGGCTGTGGTTTGGTGGTGACATTTTATTATTATCATTATTATTATTATTTATTGGTCTTAAAGGGCTCTTCCACCTTAAAACTTCCCTGATTCCAAGTGCATTCCTTGCTTGACCCCCTGCATTTCTCCATATCCCAAACCAAAAACCCACCAGCATTTCCTTCAGTCAGCAAGCTGAATTTTTATTTTTTTTTCCCTTCTTCCTGCAGCTGGGAGTTTACAGCTGCAAATCATCGAGCTGGGCTTTTGGCAGAATAAAAAAAAAAAAAACCCAAAATATCCCAGCCTCTTCTTTTCTTGCAGCAATTTGTTTGTTTCCAGATGTCTGCAGCTTATTCAGCGTGGAGCATCTCCCCTGATCAATATTTCAACCTTCTTGTTGATATTTACTCAGTGCTGCTGAATAAACTCCGTGGAGTGGAGCTCCTGAGTGAATCTCCATTTCTCTCAGCTCTCTGGAGCTTTGGCAATAATTCACATTATCCAGGGTTATTGTTATGCTGGGATATTAATGAGCACATCTCCCTTCCTTCTGTCTCTCCAAAATTCAATTCAGAGCCCGCTCCTGGTGCTGAAACAACTTCTGAGCTCTGAATTAGCACAGAGAGGAGAGAGCTTTGTGCTTTGCTTTTGTCAGCTCGCTTTGAAAAAACCCTTTTCTCTCGAGTTTTGTGAAGATGGGTTTGATGCAACTCCAGCTGCTTGGGCCTTGTGATGAGAGGGAGATTAAACCCTTCTTGGTGGCATTTTTAAATCCTTCTACCATCTTTTAAAACTCTGAAGTTTAATCCCATTTCTCTGGCAGTTCTGCTGTTTGCTCTTCACTGCAAAAACTCCACCCCAGAACTGTCCCCTGCTCCTGCCCTTAACCTGTGCTTTCACCTCCAAATACTGATTTGATTTTATTTTATTTTGTTTGGTTGGTTTGTTCACAACATTTCAGAAGCCCCCCTGAACGATTCCTCACCATCATGCCATCATTTTGGGGCATGCATGCAGCAGAAGTCAAATAGCCTCGATTGCAGCTTCTATTGAACTCATCTTTTCTCCTCTGCAATTTCTTTATTGTGCCATAATCAAGCTGCCCCTGTCACTGCTGAGCTCTGCCTCATCTGTCTCCCTCTGTGAGATGGGAGCTGAGAGAAAATGCTCTGCTGAGGTTGGACTGGGTCAGTCCACCTCAGAAACTGGAAAAACTTCTCCCCAGAGTGATTTTTGTGCTGCTGCAAATGCTGAGAGAGCCCCCCAGGCACAGCAGAGTCCCTGCTCAGCCACAGAGCTCGGCCAGGAGCAGGGAATGGCTCCAGCCCTGGCTTCTCCTGCTCAAACAATTGTCCAATTCTCCTTCTTAAACCCAATTCTCTGATTCAGGCACAATTCCTGCCCCCAAATCCATGGCAGCTCCTCCAGGAATTTCCTTACAAAACTCAGGGGTCAGCACATCCAAATCTCCCTGTTTGGGTGCTCACCCCTGGAACTGAGGCAATCCTTCTCTGCTTTCCTTTCTAACTCTGGAAATTCTTCATCTCTGGAATTGTGAGAGCTGCAATTACAAGACCTGGAACTCCCCATGGAATTGTGAGAGCTGGAAAAGGCTGTGCACTGTGCTGGTGGGAAAAGTTCAGAGCTGGAGTTCTGCTGGGGTAAAAGGTGGCTCCACACCTCTGACCTCTCTCTGCCAAGGTGAATTTGCCCCAAATTCAGGGGCTGGAATTCCCTGAACCTGTTGCAGAAATGAGAGGTCTCCTCCTGAGTCCTTGGCCCATGACTCATTTCATTTGTTCCTCCCTTTTCTTAATCATTCCTCACTTGAAAGTCTCCTCATCTTTTGTCTCATCATCTTTTATTTTCCCCACATTTCAAAGAGAGGTTGGGTTTGGGTTGGATTTTTTTTTTCTGCCTCAATTAAATGACTGCTTTCCTTTCTCTTTGGGGTGTGAATGGAATGCACAGAGGAGAAAACATCCTTTGATGGCAGTAATTACGAGGAGGAGAATAAAAAAAAAAAGGAAAATGGAGCAAGGGAAGTGTGATGGGAGGAAAGATAGGCTGGGAATGATCAGTCCAATATTTATGATAGTGTGAGGGATGGAGCCTGTGACAGCTGAGATGTTCTGTGTGACCTCCCTGAGATCCTGTCACTGCTCCCTAAAGTGGCAAAAATCCCCAAATCCTTAAATATCACCTTCTTCAAGTGCTCTGATCTCCCAGGGCTCTCTCCCTGCGTCTGCAGCACCTGAGAGGGGGTGGGATCCATTTTTGGGAAGCTTTAGGCACTAAATCCCCAATCCCATGTGTATTTCTGGCATTAACTCAGTTCAAGGCTCCCCAAATCTGGAATCAGGGTGTGGAGCCCAGGAATATCCTCCCCAATCCTGCATCAGCATTTGGCAGATGCCACTCCTGACTCTCCAGCTCGCTGAAATTCACACACATTTTCCTTTTTGCATGGAAGGGAAGGCAAACAAACTGTTCCACAAAATGTTCCTTATTTATCTAACTCATCCTACCAACTTCTTGGAGCTATCTAAATATATATTTATAATTAGCTGGGCTTTTTTATATAACTACCACAGGCTACTTGCTCCTCTCACTGCTTCCTTCAGAGCAGCTCTGATCTATAAAATTATCTCATTTGGAAGTCTTCTATTACCAATAAAAGCTTGTTATGAACCTGGGTGAAAAGAATCACATCCATAATAGATTTATTCTTTGTGTCTCAGTCAAATCTTGATTTTCAGTGCCTTTTATCCCCTGAAATCTCTCAGCTCTGCCTGAATGTGACTTTTTTTTTTTTTTTGCAGTGGGGCTGTTATTTACTGTTCTGCTGAAATACAGTCTCCTATGAAGATAAATGTAGCAGTTTTTTTTTTTTTAAATGATTCACTGCTCACCTCCACGTCAGTTTGAGATCAGAGCCCCTCTCAGCTGAGGGGGAAAAGGGAATTTAATTGCTGGGATAAATAACCTGCCATGAGGGAAGCAATGGGCACTTCTGGAGGCTCTTTGTCCCACATGGCAGCAGCTGGAGGTGTGGGATTATTCCCAGAACAAAGAGCCTGAAATTTGGGGAAATTGGGGCAGATTCATCCATGTGCAGCACCACAGGATTTCCTACACCCTCCTGGCAAAGCTGCTGCTGGAAAAAGGGGTTTGGGGCTGGATGGAGGCACCAAAAAGGGTTTGGGGCTGGATGGAGGCACCAAAAAGGGTTTGGGGCTGGATTGAGGCTTCAAAACTTGCTTGTGACTGGATGGAGACCCCATAAAGTGTTTGGGTTTGGATTGAGACCCCCAAAATATGTTTGGGTTTGGATTAAAATCCTGAAGTGTCTTTGGGTCTGGATTAAGCCCCCAAATAGTTTTTGGATCTGGATTGAGATCCATGAAGTGTTTGGGTCTGGATTGAGTCCCCAAAAAGTGTTTGAGTCTGGATTTGGACCCCAAAACAGGTTTGGGTCTGGAGTGAGACCCCAAACTGGGTCAGCCCCGAGCTGGAGCTGCACTGCCCCGTGGGTTTGTGCTGCACTTTTGGACAATGACCCCATTTCCAAGCCCTGCTGCTTTCCCCCCGTGCCCTGGTGAGCTCAGGGAACGTCCTGGCAGTGATTCCCTGGGAAGGAGCATCCGGGGGGGACCACTGCCCTGCCCTGAGCACCCCCAGAGATTTTGGGAGCCTCCCTCAGCATCTCCTCCCTGGATCCCACCCCCTCCGTAACACTTGGGTTTGCAGCCTCACATCAACAACAGCTCCTTCCCCAAACAGGATTTTCCAGGGCACCAAACCCTCCAGCTTTGGCAGGGAACTGTGTCACATCACCTCATTCATGAAATGACCAAACTCTATTTTAAACCTCGCTGGGTGCCTTCCCTGCCCCTCCTCTCCCCACTAACACCTCCCAGCAGGAGGCACTTTGGAAACCTCTCTCTGGTGCTTACAATCCTGGATTTCCCCCCCCCAAACCAAACCAGATTTATTTGCAGGCAGTTCCTGGAGCTGTCTCCTCTGGATTCTTACTTCCAGCACACCCAGGGTGTTTGAACTTGTGATTCTGCTCTGATTTATGGCATGCCATGGAGATTTTGGAGAAATTTTGGTTTTCCTGGTATTGAGTTGCCTTCTAAGTGAACAACAGCAGGGTTGAGGCTCCAATAATTGCATGAAGGACTCAGAGCATGGCAGAAATGGATCTGAACCATGCAAAAAATGCCTAAAAGAGAGCGGGGTGCTGGCACAAGGCAGGAGCCACGAGGAGGATGCAGAATCCACTGGATCAGGTGGGTGGGGGAGCCCTGCCTGGCCAGGCCTGGGCAGAGCTGAGGTCAGCTGGGCTCTGTCCCTCTCCCAGCCCTGGAGCTGGCCCAGGAGGGATCCCAGCCCTGCCAGCCAAACCTCTGCTCAGCCAGGCAGGGCTGAGCCTGGAGCTGCAGGCCACAGGCCTTAATGAGAAGCAGATGCAGCCCAGATGAGGGAAATGCTCATCAATTCCAGGAATAATAAATGCTGGGAATGGCTTCCTGGGCAGGGACGCTGGGACAAAGGCCCAGGGATCTGTCACAAAGCCACTGACTTGTAGCTGTGTCCTGAGGGAAATGATGTGTAAAGGATGAGCTCAAACACCCCATGCCTGTTACCTGTGTATCTCATGAGTAATTTGTCTCTGAGGCAGAGGCGTTTTATTTTTCTCCTGTGAAGCTGATTCTTTTCCTCCAGTTTATTTCTTCTCAGCAGGAGGGGAAGATGAATTTCTGTCAAATAATAGTTCATTGCTCTTAATGCAAGAGTCCAATTAATTGATGGTTTAAAATCTTTGCTCTCCTCGCCATTACAAACAAATAAGAAGAGGACAGGACTGCAGCACTGCAGGCAAGGCTGGAGCATCACAGGGATCAGGATCCTGCCTGGCATTTCCCAGCCTCACCCCATGGGGTGGCTCTGTCCCACTCCTGCTCCCAGGGCTGGGTGATGCCTTTTCCCAGCCTGTGCAGCTGCTCAGGGCACCAGGAGGAGATCAGCCTTTAATATGAAGATTTTAGCAGCTGGGAGCAAAATTATCTCACCCTGGGTCCTTCTCAGGGAGAGGAGGAGAGGAGATGGGGGGAGACTCAGCAGGGAGTCCCAAAGCAGATTTGGGATGTGTGGGGAGCAAGCACAGCTTTCCCAAACTCAGCTGTCCCGATCAGGGGTGTTTAGTCTGGGCTTAGGAAAGCTGGTCACAGTTGGAAGGAATAGTTCCAGTTCCTTGCCCTCCCTCCTCAGTCCCTTCCATCCCTTGAATCACCAAACCATAGAACAGGCTGAGCTGGAAGGGACCCACCAGGATCCTGCAGTGCAGCTCCTGGCCCTGCACAGACCCCCCAAATCCCACCCTGCACATCTCTGGGAGTGCTGTCCAACCCCTCCTGGAGCTCTGGCAGCCTCGGGGCTGTGCCCATTCCCTGGGGAGCCTCTGGGGCAGGAACCTTTCCCTGAGCTCCATCCCAAACCTCCCCTGATCCAGCTTAGTGCCCCATCCTGCCTGGTTCTCCTTCCATCCTTAGTGTCCTGTTCTTCCTGCATCTCTCCATCCTGCCCAGTCCTTCCTGCATCCCTTCATCATTCCTGGTCCTCCTTCCATCCTTAGCCCTCTGCTCTCCCTGAATCCCCGGATCCATCCCGGTCCCCTGCTCTCCCTCCATCCCAACATCTATCCCTGTCCTGTTCTCCTCCCATCCATCCATCCATCCATCCATCCATCCATCCATCATCCATCCATCATCCATCAATCCAACCTGGTCCCTTGTTCTCTCATCTCTCCATCCATCCCTGCTCTCCCTGCATCCCTCCATCCATCCCTGTCTCTTGTTCTCTCATCCCTCCATCCATCCCGGTCCCGTGCTCTCCTCTCATCCCTCCATCCATCCATCCCTCCATCCATCCCTGCTCTCCTCTCCGTCCATCCCTCCATCCATCCCTATCCCTTGTTCTCTCCCCCCTCCATCCATCCCCGTCCCGTTCCCCTCTCCCGTCCCTCCCCGCCGCTCTCCCGTGCCCAGCCCTGCCCGGGGGGGGGTCCCGGTGCCCGGGCCGCGCCCCCCGCCCCCTGCAGTTCCCCCGCCCGCCGCCGGGGACCCGCGGCCGCCGCTGCCGGAGCGGGGCCGGAGCAGCGGCGGGCAGAGCCCAGCCCAGGTACGAGCGGCGTGGGGGGCTGCGGGGCGCGGGGGGGATGGCGCCGGGCCGGGGGGCGGCGCGGCTGCCCCGGGACCCCCGCGGGACGCTCGGCACGGCCCCTGAGGAGCGCGGGGCCGGGAGCGCTCCGAGCCGCTGCCGGTGCTCCCGGCTGGCGCTCGGTGCCCCCTCCCCGGCCACATCCAGCCCTCCCCGGTCACATCCAGCCCTCCCCGGACACATCCAGCCCTCCCCGGACACATCCAGCCCCCTCCCCGGACACAGCCGGTGCCCCCCGAGCGCCCCCCGCACTCGCTGAAGGACTTTGGGACCAGCCCTTTGCGGTGTTCTAGCGCACCGAGAGTTGGGAAACGCCACGCTCGGGCTCTCAGCAGAGCTGAAGTTCAAAGAGCGCGGGGAGGGGGGCACTGGGGGTGGCTCCAACTCGTGCGGATCGCCC
>WBND01000490.1:103879-125059 GCA_013398595.1 Tychaedon coryphoeus
GATGCTCGCCGCGGGCTCGGGAGCTGCCGCGCTCGGATGCAGCGGGGAAAACGCTCCGTGACTCGTATTTCGCTCAGGGTTCGGTGGGGAAGGAGAGGTGCATTGTTCTGGAAGGCGTTCGTGCGGAGTTGTGCTGGGGAATCATCGGCGATAGCATCGCTGGGGTGCCCGTGGTGGGCGCAGACGTGCGGGGCTGATGCTGGCAGACTCCTCCGGTGAGCCCGGGCACTGTGCGGGGAAAACTCCATGCAGGAACCTCTCCCTAGGCCCAACTTTATTCCGGCTGATTTATGCCCAAACTCCGGCTTAGCTGCGGCTCTGCGTAGGTGCGAGATGCTGCAAGCGCTGCTCGGCTCTCGCCATCCGCCGGGCTGGATGCTTTCGCTTGAAAGGATTGAGACCCCAGGATTGCGGCCCTGGGGGGGTTAACTGGAGCCTGGGGGGGCTGGCTGTGTCCCCACTCGCGTGTCCTTCGTGGGGCGGTGCTGCCGGCCCGGGCATCCAGCGCCGCGCCCGCCTCCCCGGGGACAGCGAGGGATGCTGAGGGATGCTGAGCGACAGCTCAGCTCCTCTGCCGCCGCATCCCGGCCGCTCTGACGGGGCTCCAGCAGCCCCCACACCCCGGGAGACACCCCCAGGAGGAGCGAACCCCTTTTGTCTCGGCCAGGCTGCCTCCGGGCAGCCACATCCCGGCTGGATGTGAGCGCTGCAGGCAGCAGAGCCGGGAATCTACGGCATCGGAGAGAGGCAGGAGCATCCCCAGGAGCGCAGAGCCGGCAGCTCTGGGGGGCTCAGCCGGCTGTGCCCGCAGGTAGGAGGGGATGTGGCCGTGCCGGGGCTCCCCTTTGCTCTGTCTTGTTCCTCAGAGGGGAGAAAACGATCCGCAGTGAGGCTCCCACCGCGCCAAGGCGTGCTTAAAGTGCCTCGGGGCGAGCCTGCTTCGGTATTGATGTGTCTGAAGCTGGGGATTTGAAGGGAACCGTCTGCGTGGAGAAAATCGATGGTGGGGGGCAGAACCTTCCCCTCTCGGTTTCCATTCCAGGGCTGGGCCTGATGGGCACAGACAAGTTGGGAAAGTTGCTGTGTGGTTCGCAGGTGGTGCTTTCCCCTGCACCTGGCAGGAATTAATACCCTGGGATGAGACATCTGGAATTTTGGGGAAGAGGGAGCTGCTGACAAGCTGTGCTGAGCAGAGAGTGGCAGTGCAGGGAAGGAGAATGCTCTTTGAAAAAAATTTCCCTTAAATGGCCGTTTCTCTTAGACCCTTTTTGATCTGGCTCCTTTGTGGTGGGAACAGGCTGCCTGAGGAAGGTGAACCCCAAAAGGAAGGGCTTTATCCCAAAATCTTGGGGTAAAGACATGAGCATCTCCTTGAAAAGATTGGTTCTAAGTGGCTGATTTGGAGCAGCTTGGAGAGGCACAGAGATGCTGCTGCTGCTGCTGCTGCTGCAAGTTTCTTGCTGGAGGTTTCTTTTGCAAGCTGTGCAAGGAAAATCAGCCAAGGAGTCATGTGGGCTGGCAAAGGTCTGGCTACCTCGGTGCCAAGGAGCACTCAGCAATCTGGGGGTGAGTGGGGCAGGATTTGAGGGACCTGGGCTTCTGAGAGCTCATCAGAGGAGCAGCGAGGCAAGGAAGGGGCAGAGCTGCCTCCAAACTACCCTGAAAGCTTCATTGTGCCAGGAAATCTCATCTGTGTGTGTGTGTGTGCTCACATTGATGTCTGTGCTGAGAGAGAACTCCAAACTCACCTAAACCAAACTCAGCTAAATCCTGGCTGACTGCACGGGGAATTCTGCAGGGAAAGCAGCTGGCTGTGCTGTGGGATCTCTGTGCTCCATGTGGGATCAGAGTCCTGCTCCTCCTGGAGGAACCTGCTGGTTTTCCACGTGGAACAGGGCAGGAGGAAAGGCTTGGCTGGAGGAGAAGCTGGGTGCTTTCACTGGGATGGGTGGAAGGGAGAGGCTTTGGGGTCAGCAGAGGAAGGAGGAAAAGCAGGGGAGAGGAGGAGCAAGGGCTGACACGAGAGATGAAGGAGCAGATGCATCCTTAGGCTCAGACATGGCTGAGGAGAACGCTCTCCTCCAATAAACTGCATTATTTTGAAGGCAATTGCAGCTTTATTCTGGTTTTGCTCAGCATTCAGCATGTGCAGACAGTCGATGTCTTGCCCTTTTTAAAGGCTTGCTGATGTTCCTGAGTGTGGATATTGATTTTCACTGACTTTGGGGAGAGATCTTCGTGGGCAGCACTTGTTGGGGTCAGATTTGTGTTTATTTTTCATGCTTCTAGGCAGGCAGAAGGCAAGACAGAAGTTTTGCAAGCCTCCTCAGAAATGTTTTTTGTTCTGGGGCAAGAGGTTTCTGAGGCAGCACATGAAAGGCAAGGAATCTGTTAAAACAAGGCACCTCTTGCTGTGTGTGAACAGGAGGAGCAGTGAAATTGTGGATGAGAACAGCTTGGAGGGTGTTGCTTAGACCTGAGGGAGGAATCAGTGGGGAATCACCAGCTCCATGAGGAAAAATTTGTCCAGAAAGGAGATTATGGGATTGCTGGAGCTGTAACTGGACACAGGAGGCTGCAAACTGCACTTTGTCACCCCAGGACAGCACTGATGCTGTCCTGGGCTCCCTGACAGGAAAAATGGGGCACTTGGAGAGATAAAAGAAGGTGTAAAACCTGTGAGGAGGTAATGAAGGAATTTGAAGGATCCCCACCATAACTTCATTTATGGGATGGAGCTTGCAAGGGCAGATTGTGGTGGTAACACACAGGGATTTTTGTGGTTTGGAATTTCTGCTGCCTCTGGAAGATTTGGTTTGCTAATGGATGTGGGGCTTGGTTGTGATGAAGGAGGAGGAAAATGTAGTGAGGGGCAGATTGGAGAACCCCAGAATGGTTTGGGTTGGAAGGGAACTTAAAGCTCATCTCATTCCCTGGCCAGGGACACCTTGCAGAGGATGAACCAGGATCATTTCCCTGCTGCTCACAGGGACAGAGCTGGCAGTGCCCAGCAGTGGGGAATTAGCAGTGACTGGGTTGTTCAAAGAGGAAGAAATGGACCCAAAGTGTTGCAAATCCATAAATCTGAGCTAAATCAGGTGTAAAATAGCAGCAGGTATAAACATAAAGGGGAGGACACCTTTTCTTTCTCCTCCTCCTCCTCCTCCCTGGCCATTTCCAAGGCAGGAACCCCAGCAGGCAGAGGGATCTGATGGGTGCAGCACGAATTTTTGCCATGCTCTGCCTGTACAGAAACTAAACCTGAGGAAGAGCTGGGATATCAGGCAAGTGATTTTTTTCCTCTGTGCCTGCTGGAAGGGCCTAATTATCCCTCAAATATTTGGATGGTCTATCCCTGGGGGTCAAATCACCACAGTTTATATGCAGAGGATGGCTGCCCAGTAGGGAAGCCTTCCTTCCTGAGGCTGAGGAAATAAGAGTTCAACATCTTCCAACCGGCCTAATTTATTTGGATATTTCATTAAATCCACCCAAAAGAGACTATTTTAGGAAATAAATAGCAGAATGTGGGCAATAAATAGCTGTGGGATAAGGGGCAGAGTTCAGTGCTGGCTTTCCTAGTTAAGCTGCAGAAAATAGAAGTGTAATGGCCGAGTGCTGATGGGAGCGTAGATATGTGATTATGTGAGGGTTCCTCACACTGAGGCTGGGCTTATTTATTTTCTTTAATGATTTGGAGGTGGAAATAGATCAGAGCTGGGTTAGGCAGTGTGAACATGCTAACAGGAAGGGGTTGCTTTGGCAGGAATTAAGAGGCAAAGCTGCTGGGTTGGAGCGTGCGGCGCTTCGGCCACTGCAGCAGCAGTTGGTGTAACTCAGATTGGAGCACGTGAAAAAAAGGGAAAAGCTGAGTGAATCCTTCCCCAATAACAAATCCTGGCTGGTTCTGTGGGATTCTAGCAGGAGAACATGCAGGGACGTGAGGAGTTGGTGTGGTTTGTGTGCAGCTGGGGATGAGCTGCAGGTGCTGGGGAGCCCCAGGAGATTCTCTGTGTGGTTCAGAGAGGGCTCTGCAGTGACCTCTGCTCTTCCCAAAGCCTCCCAGCCCAGGATTTGCTGGAGCAGGGGCTCTGGGTGTTGACTGTGCCAGCATCCCGCTGGATTTGCTGCCTTGGAGTCACTCAAGAGGAACTTTGCTGAGCCCTGAGCTCCTGGTGGGGCCATCCCCTGGATTTTCCAAGGGGTAGATGATGGCTCAGGGAGGAAGGAGCAGAGATAAGGGATGAAGGAGCTGAGATAAGGGATGAAGGAGCTGAGATCAGCTCTCCATCCCCAGGGTGATTACCCCCAGGTCCATGGTGCCTCCAGCCAGGAGCCTTGGGGATGTTCTGTGTTTGAAGTGCAGCCTTTGAAGGGTCTGTGGTGGGGGATTGGAGAGCCCAGAGGGTTCTGTTGCTGCTGGGTTGCTGCTCCCTGAGCCAGCTCTCATGCCCATAACAATATTTATTCCTTGTACCCACTGCATGTGAGCAGCTCTGTCACAAAATACCCACACAGTGCCTCACCTGCTGATCCAGCCAGCACTGGTGGATTTTCATCTCTGCTGAGATCTCCTGGCTTCAAAGTCTGCAGAATTTATTTGCATCCTTCATGAGGGAGACAGGCAGGCACAGCATTTTGTATTTTTTTTTCTGTTCCTCCCTCCTGCCTCCCCACTGGCTTTTCAGTTTGTTTATTTGGTGAGCTCAGCATCAGCACAATGATGTGGAAATAAAGCAAAGGAGCTTCCTCTTGGCCTCCCTGTATATGCATAAATGGGAAACATAGATCATGCTGGCAATCCCCAGCCAGGCTCCAGTTAATGGAAATTCTCCTGTGATCTTACAAACCCCTCTTTGCCTGGGTTTATAATGAGTCTGCAAAAATCCGTGCAGGGCACAAACAAGTCATCTGAGGTCTCAGACCCTGTGAGCACAAAGTCATAATAATAACACTAATTTCCCACCCACTCAGGCACATGTGCTCAGCTCCTTAAAGAGTTTGCTATTTTTAAAAAAGCAGTTTTTCACCTTTTTGGAGACTGTTACGATGTGTGTGTAGGGGAGGAGGGGGAGAACTGGAGGGGACCAGCTCTGTGTGACACCAGATCCCCCTGGGAGCATCCCTGGGCCCTTGCCTGGAGCAGTTTCACCCCTGGACTTCACAGCCTGACGAGCTGTGTGCTCACACCTCAGCTGTCCCAGCAGCAAATCTGCTTTCCTTGCCTCAGCACCCTGTCCCCCCTTCCCACAGCAGATCAGAGACCACCTGTGCCCCTGGGGAGGGGATGGGTTCCTGCACTCCTTGTTCAGCCTGACCTCTGTGTAAACTCCCCTCTGCAAACCACAGAGTTTTCAGCTCAGTGACAGGAGCTCCTGTGTTTTGAGGGTGTTTTGAGGGTGTTTTGATGCTGGGGTTTGTTTGGTGGCTCTGTGTCCCTGCCCAGAGACACGGGGCTGCAGGCTGCTGTGGCTGCTGCTGCATTCACGCCGGGCAGCTCTGCCTTTGCAGGCTGTGATGAAGCAGCAAATTGCTGCTGTGGCTCAGAATCGCTCTGAACTGCCTTGCTTCGGGTGAAGTGGCTGAGCCAGGGGCTGCAAACTCAGTTCCTTGCAGCCACTGCTGATCTGCAAACTCTTACACGCTCCAAAACTGCTTTTTCCCACCCCAAAAAAGAAATTAATCAAAGAATCTGTCCTTCTATCCTCACTCGTTGTTTGCCCTCGCTGTTTTCTTGTTTGCTCTTTCTTATTTCCCATTTCCTTCACCTCCTGCCTGCTGTTCAGAACTGTGAGTGCAGCTCTGGCTCTCACATCTCTTGAGCCTGAGAAGCGTTTGGGGCAGAGCCTGTGCTGATGCTCATCGAGCATCTGCTCCTCTCCAGGCCCCATTCATCACTGTCTCACACTTTGCATTATTGTTCACACCGAGGGAAAGTGGGTGTGAAGCTGGAATAATAATGTTTCACACTTGCTTTGCGTTGGGTTTGATGCCCAACAGCGTTTGAACCGACCACAAAAGGCACCAGGCAATGGAGGGTTGGGAGCTGGAAGCACAACTGACAAATAACGAGTTTGTTACCTTCGGTGAGGAAGTGGCCACTGTGCTCAGTGATAAACTGAAAATCAGGATGGGATTTTTAAAGCCTGGCTTAACAGGTTAGAAGGAATCTGCAGGTGAGGAAAGCTCAGTGCAATGTTTCCCCCAACTTCAGCCTCGTTCTTTCAAATGGAATTCCAGCACGGATGGGCAGCAGGGATATTTTCCTGAATCTGCAGAGCACTGAAAAATATCTCATTAGTGCAACATGCCCTGCTCATTTCCAAAGGGGTTGAGGGGTTAATGATGGACATTGATGCAGTTGTGTTAATGACATAAACACAGAGTTCAATGCTCTGTGGAACATCAGGAGTTTGGTGTTTGGGAATTGGCATTTTTGGCAGCTGGACCTCCCATGGGTCTCTCAGGAGATGTGGCTTTCAGTGATTTGGACTGACATGCCTTTTGTTGTGTTCCTGCTGGATGTTAAATAAGATTTAAGTCTCCTCAGTCACTATTTAGTTATTGAAGAACATCGCAGCCACCACAAGTGCAAACAAAACTGTCTGGATATTTGTTTATGCAACAGATCATTAGGAAGTCTGTAGGAAAAAGAAATATTCTTGTCTGTTAGATAATTAATCTGCATTTTAAGAATTGTCTGAAGACATATTTGCAAGCCAGTCCATTGAGTTGCTGCTCATCTAGTCAATAATCCCATATTTAATAGTCCCTGAGAATGTATTTCCATAATGTGCTGTGAACAGTTGAGAAATCTGCATCTTTTTTTGTCTTAAGATGTCAGTGCTCGCACATTTTCTATGACAATTTTTTTTTTTTCTTCTGACTGTGGGTGAGAAAATCCAGACAGATGAACTCCCAAGTGGTGGGGCTGGGGGTAGGGAAGGGGGAAGATGCTGGAGCGAGCCCCTGGGTGCTGATCCTGGATGAGTTTGCAGTTTACATCTGGCATTTGTGAGCCTGCAGTGCACTGGCAGCGCTGCCCAAAATGCACCTCAGGGCTGGGGGGAGCGGAGCCAGGGCTTTTCCTGGCTCCCAAAATCCCACTGGAGACAGGGAAGTGGGAGCAAGGCTTGGGAAGGAGGGTCTGGCATGAGCTCTGGGATGCTGTGCTGGGAATGCCGTGGTGCTGGTGTGGCAGATTTGGGGCTGGCAGGAGCAGGAGTGTCCTGGTGTAATGGTTTTAAAATCAAAACCAGTGAGAGACCCCAAGTCAGAAGAACAATTTAATAGGGAAAAAAAAAAGAAATTAGATATAATACATGCAATAGTATGAAAGAAAAAACACTGACAGAGTCAGAATAGAACCTGACACCCTGCTAGTTAGGGTTGGGGTAGCAGTCTGGATGAAGGGGTCTGCTCAAAGCAGTGATCCTGGTAGCTCTTGTCCTCTGGAATCCAGTGGGAAAGGCTGCTCTGGGGTTCCAAATCTCAGATTTTATCTGGGTAGGAAAGGCTTGGCTCCTCCCCGGCTGGAGCATCTCCCATGGGATGATGGAATTTTATCAGCCATGCCCTGGGACTCAATGGCCATGAACAGGAGAGATCTCCTGGAGGGAGGATGGGCTGTGGGAAAGATAAAGATGATTGCCCCAGCTGGTTTAAAGCTGGCCCATGAGCAGAGGATATCTCCCACAGGGATAAGAATCACTGCCCCACCTGGCTTCAGCAGATGGTGACAGAATACAAACTCTGGGACATCTTTACATTGTCACCTAGGACACCTGGCAGTGCTGGGATTGGCAGATTTGGTGCTGGCAGGAGCAGGGGTGCCCTGGCACTGCTGGGGTTGGGGTGCTGGAGCTGGGTTGGCTCTGCTGCAGTAGCCCAAAGCCACGGGCACCTGTGGCTGTGTCTGGGCAGTGACTCCGCTCTTCCAGCCCGGAATTCCGATAGCAACCACTGGATTTTGGGGTGCCTGCAGCACCTCTGAGCCCAGGTTTTCCATGTTCCCACATGGATGGGTGTGAGGGTGTGGGGTTTAGTTCCCAGAGGGAAAGGCTGAGCGCACAGGCAGCCCCTGTGATAATTTACTAATCCACGCTAACGAGAGCGAGGAGTAAAACCCACACCTGGCGAGAGGAACCCCCGGGAGCCGCCACATCAAGGTGAGAAGCAGCAGCTTAATTTCATTATCTTATCAATAACTGGCTGGTCTTGTGCTGTGCTGTGAATCCTCAGGAGTGCTAATGCTATCTCGGGCTGTCTAAGCAGAGAAATAATGAATACAAGCAGGAAGAGCATTGTGTGCAGCCCTGGTATCTATACCTTAAAAATGATGTTGGCAAACTGGAGGGAGATAAGGGGAGAGCCACGGGGATGATGTGAGGGCTGTAAAACAGGCTGCAGAGAGAGAGACTGAAGCCCAATCTTCTTCTTCTCACAAAAGGGAGTGATTTGATTATTGTCCAGGAGTGCTTGAGCAGGGGAAGAGACTTTGCTAGGCAAAGGTTGGGATGCAGGCCATGGCTCTGTGGCTGGGTGCTCAAGCTGGATCAATCCAGACAAGAAAAAGCCATGTTTTATTTTTGTACAGCTTTATATTTAAGCACAGGAGCAAATTACCCAGGACTTGGTACATTTGCTGTTCTTTAAATTGAAATGATACATCTTGCCAGCGTTCTTTTAGGTCAACTGCAGGTTTGGAGTGGGAAAAGCTCAGCATGAGTCAGTCACAACTCAAACAAGATTTTCAAAATGGTCATTATTGCCCTTCAAATCTTTCAGTTATGTTACGAATTTTTATTTTTTTTTCTGATGTGGGGGAGAGCTGGGATGTAAAATCCAGCAGGGCTTTGGGCTGTAGTGTGGAAGGGATTGGGTTGCTGACAGCAGAGCCCATGTGTAGGGCTTACCCAGTTAACAAATCCCCTCTCCCCGCTGCTTTTAGGACTGGAACTGGCCTGTTTGGATGTGTTCAGGGTGTCTGATGGGTTCTGCTTTCCTCAGACCCCATTTCCTCCTGCTGTCCCGTGAGATTCACCAACCCCCCGAGCCTCCTGCACAGGCTCCGAGGATGCTGCAGCCACAAATCCCCTCCGGCACTCCCGGAGGCGCTCGCCAGCCCGGCCAGGGAGATTAAGAGGCATCATTAGCTCGGTGGGTGGCTGGCATGTTAATTAGGGCACGGGGCGCTCTGGAAGGTTGTTTTCACCTCTTACCTCACCAACCTTAAAGCTGCAGAGTGGGAAAGGAGCAGAGGCAAGAAAATGAAGCTGGGAACAAGCCCAGCCTCGCCAGTGATTGGGATGGGGAGGTTCAGGCAGTGCCTCCCCTTTTCCAGAGGGAAGGTGATTCCAGGTGGGAATCCCGCAGCCTCGCCCTGTCTCCTTCCCCACTTTGACTCAGCTCCGTGCAGAATTGAAGGATATTCCCTTTCAGAGGGGGCCTCCTCATTCTTTTTTATCCCATGCTTGATGCTGAAGAGAATTAAATTAGGGCTGTAGCAGTACAAGGGACAGATTACCATGTGCAAAACCACTTTTTGCTTAAGTTGGTGATATTGTAAGTGTTAATTGAGTGTTCATTGATTGCCTGTCACCACCCTGATGTCGTTCTGCTCCTCTCGGGTGGGTGCCCTACCCCTGGTTAAACAGAGCTGCTCTTGCACCAGGAGCCGGCTCGGCTGTTCGTTTCTTCCCCCCAGTGATTCCATTTTACCAGCTGGATAATTAGCATCATCTCCTCCTCTTTGGAGCCAGCTCAGCCTGCACACCATCCTTGTTCTCTCCAAGTACCTTTAATGCTTTAATACTTCAGGGCTTTTAAGTGGCCCTAGACAAGAATTCAAGCAGGGGATGTGTTTGAACTCGGTCCAGGAGCTGTTGTCTGCCTGGATTTAGGGTCTGAGCTCCCCCAGCAATTGCTCTGTTCATTAGAGGTCCTTTGTTGCTGGAGGTTCAATTATGGGAGTGGATGGTGTTTTATGGGGATAGAGTGGGGAAGGAGAAGCCAAAAGCTTTCTGTGCTAATGGTGTCTGTTATGGAAATGGCTCTGTAATCAGGTACGTGCTGGTGACAGGACCTGTGTCATCCTTGCACTGGATCCTTGTCAGAGCCTCTTTGTGCTCCGGGGGAGCTGCTCCTGCTCAGGTGTGCCAGGTTCCCGTGCAGGACACACCAAGGGGAGGGGTGGGATCCACATCCTTGGGTCCTCCAAATCCTCCTCTGACCCAGCCAGGAGCTGGCAGCACATCCCAGAGATGCCCTGATGGATTTAGTGAGTGAGGAGTCTCCCTGAATTTTTCAGGGAGAGATTAGAGTGAATGAAAGCCTTTGGATGGATTGAAGTATATGAAGTTACTTTTACATGAAATAAAAGTTTAAGGTTTAAGATAAGTAAATAAGTCAGTAAGTTTTAGTATAGGCTTTAATGCTCTTAGTAAGTAAAAGGTTTACATGTTAAAGTAGAAATGTAAGTTTTAGTGAAGGCTGAAAAACATATTAATGTTTTTAGTGGAGGCTTTAGGAACATAGTTTTAGATAGTGTTTAGACATAATAGGGTTATAGTTTATATATTTTTCTATTCTATATATATTTTCTATTCTATATATATTTTCTGTTCTATTCCATTCTATATTTATATTTATGGAGTTATAGTTTAAATATTGTTTACGTTTTTTAGATAGAACAAGATAGATTATATGTGTGGTTTATACGTAACCTAGCACGTTAAAAAACTAAAATTTTAACAGGTTAAGGAGTGGTGGTGAACACAAAAAAATGTGTTTTCCCTCCAAAGAATGAGGCTTGTGGTGCAGTTCTGCATGTTCAATTATGACAGAGTGAGCAGCAGAGCTCTGAGATTTGTGGTGGGGCTTTGCTGGTGTGAAGGATCTTCCTGGTGTGTGTTTGGTGGGATGCAGCACCTTTGGAAAGATTAATTAACCCTAGGTGAGAATCTGTGATTTAATTTATGCAGGAGGGAGAGAAATTAATATTCCTTCTGCCATGCAGAATCTGTTTAAACTCCTGCCTTCAGCTTGTCTGACTGGGAATCTCCTCTAACTTGTACAAATGAAAGAACAATTTGTTTTAGATGATGAGTTATGAGAATATTGCTCACAGACCCAGAACACGACATTTTCAATCACATCTTTATTGCATTGGTAAGGAAAAAAATGATTTTTAGGATCTTGACATGCTTATCCTTTGGAGACCAAGTCAATTATCATATTATATAAGAATTTACTCCATGGCTCTCTGGTCTCTGGGAATATCATCACATCAAGAGGAAAATGCTGCAGGGTTTATTGCAGCTGTTGCAGAGTTGAAAGGATTGCCCAAGTTTCTATCCACAGGTGGCCTTCAGCAAGAGGAAAATGGCTTAAGAGTTGTTTTGTCCATTCAGATTTTGGCAATGTGCAGCTTTAAGCTTGTCTTGAGGGCCACAAAAACCAGAAACTCATTTTCCATCAGCTTGGGAAGGTCCAGGTGGAGATTCTCTTGCTGGGGACTTTGAGCAACAGGTCAGAAATCCTGAGCTGAATGACCAAACACTGAATTGAATGGTCAAATCCTTCTTCAGAGCTCTTAGCTGAGGCCATGGGTGGGGTTTGTGTGGGTTTAGTTCTCTGCAGGGTCCATCCTGCTGGGAATTAGAGTTGGTGGAGCTGCTCTCCTCTCCAGGCTGGGTTTTTGGTGAGGGACACCCTCACTGCTGGCTTTTCTCTGCCTGGAAGAGCCTGTGCTGCTGGAACGTGGCAGATTAGCATGGGATGATGCTCCAGGAGCTGGAAACGCTGCTCTGAAGGCAGAACTCGGAGCACTTTTCTCCTTGAGCAGATTTCCAGTCACAAAAATATCCGAGTCCCATTTGCAGGCACCGGTGTTAATGCAGTGCAGCTGCTCTGCTCCATTTGCTTGCATAAATGCAGCTTTTAGAGCTGTCACATATGCTTGATGGAGCCACTACCCCTCACCTGCTCCTTCCTGGAGTGGCAATTCCTGGCAGGGATTGCCAGCACCAGGGAGGTGATGGTTGTCTCTGAGCATTAGTGCATATGCCAGGGCTGCAATCCCACCATTTCCAAGCTGCTCTGGCTGCTCCAAGTGCACTTGTGCAGATGGAATTTTGGGCTGTATTACCTCGGCTCGAGCCCTCCCTGCTTCTGTAGCTTTGTTGACGTGGAGGTTTCGAGCTGGGTTTTGATTCTGCTATTATTGAAGTTGTTATATTTTTATAGTGTTGCATTACTCACTGGTTCCTTCCACTCCTTTCAAGCTTGCCAGCCGTGACTAATGAAGAGTTTTGCTGCAGCCTCTTGTGGAGTGGACACTCAAGATGCTGTAAAGGCATTTTTAGTGTTTTGTTTTTCCTTTCCCACAGTTTGGTGCTGTCAGTGGGAAGTTGTTCCTCCTTTTTCCCCCCAGCCCAGGGTGATCTGGGAGCTTCAGGAGTTAAAGGAATGATTCAGAGGTTAAAGCTGGGGTGGTGTCTCCAGCTTGGAGGTGCTTCAAGGCCAGGTTGGATGTGCTTGGAGCAGCCTGGGCTCACGGAACACGCCTCAGCCCATGGGATGATTTTCAAATCCCTTCCTACCTCAATCTTTTTGTTATTCAATGATCTTTCTAATCAGTGCACCCTCTGCTGAAGTGTGTCCTGGGAATCCCTGACTGAGCGAGGGCTGTGTTTTTTGGGACCACAGGGCTCCTGATGGCAGGAAAGAGACGTGGCAGGAACATTTCCAGCTCATTTTATTTCCATTTCTGGGGTGTTTTTGCTTTAATAACCAGCTCCAGTGCGGTGAGGAGATGAATCCCTCCTGGGGAAGGGATGAACTTTTGCTCAAGGCAAACTCTGAAGCCTTGAACAGGCTCTGGGCTGGTGTCACAGAGGGGGGGTCGTTGTCCCCTCCGTGGGGTGATCCCTGCCTGGGATCATTTCTCACTTTAGCCCTGAGTGTTTCCCCAAGGTCACAGGCAGGACCCACACCTGTGCTGGGGACACTCGAGTTCTTTCTGCCGTGGTTTCTCTCTCTCTCTGCCTCTCTTGCACAAAGCTGTGTCCTCCACGCCCAGGAGCTCAGCAGCTGACCCAGGGTCTGTTGTGCCATCTGCTTGGGCACAGGCGAGCTCATTCTGCCCTGGCACTGCCTGTGCCAGAAATCAGGCAACCCTGGAATGGGCAACAAAAGAAAACAACAACAGGAGAGAAGCTAAGAATATTTTAAATAAATAATTCTCCCTGGCTCCTGAAACACAGCTGAGCAGCTTAAATTCAGCTTTAAAAACATCTGTGAAATCCAGGTTTAGAGTGGTGGCCAGGCTGGGCTCACTGGGATACCCTTGGGGGTCTTGGCAGTGCTGGGAAGAGCAGGTGGATGTCTCACTCCCTTTTCCTTCACTTCCTCCTCCAAGAACAGTGGATCTGTATATTGAGAAATGATGGGTGAGATTTTTGGGTTCCTGTGACCCTGTTCTGCCCCTCTTAACTGGGAATAAGTGGAGGTGTGGAAGCAGCTAGCTTTGGACGAGCAGCTGTGAATTTCCATCAAAAATTCCAAATGCCCTTCCTAAAAAGAAGAAGAAGAAAAAAAAAAAAAACCACTGTGGAAAACAGATTGAGATGAGTCTTTTTTTAATTAAAGGAAGCTGTTGTCTTGTGTACTTGGGTGTTCCCACGGAGATGACGAGCTGCTGAATTTTAATTCGCTGCACATTTTTTTTGTTCACTTTCCTCCAGCTTCTCCTCCTGAACTTTGCCCCATGGGTGGAACTGGTGCTCACCTTGTTAGAGCATCTAAAACCTCTAATTATTGGGGAAATGGCTGAGAATTATCAAGCTGCTGTGCATGTGCTGGCTTTTCGTTTTCTTTTTTTTTTTTCTCTTAGGTGTGGATGAAGCTCCTTAATTTAAACAACAGGGAGATGTGATTGGTGTTCTGGTTCTGCTCTGGCAGAATGAGCTGTGCTGGGGTTTGAGTGTTTTCCTGTCATGTTTCCACTCCTGTCCAGGAGAATTGTTCTGTGGTTGGGGTATTGTTATTTTGCGACTGGAATCAAGTTACACGGATTTTATTTTTTTTTAATGCGGAGCCGCTGGGAGCAGTTAGTCAGTGAATACAAAAAGGCACCAGCCCTAATGATGACAGAGAAAAGTTCTTTATGGGATCTGGGAGCAAAAGGCAGGGAACAAATGGGTACAGCCTGCAGAGGCTCAGCACAGAATCCATCAGGGGAGCAGGGCTTACAAATAATTGCATCTGCTTTTGTTAATGTCTCAGGTGATTAGCTGGGAGCTGCTGCCCCATCCTTCCTGGGAAGGGAGAAAAGGTTGGATGGAGTAAAGAGAGATAAAGGAGAAACACCAGGGGTGTGACAGCGTTATGGAGTGGGCCGGGGAAAAAATGGATGGAGAAAATGATGGAGAAAATCCCTGGCAGGGAGCTGTGGGTGTGTGGAAGCGCCTCTGGCACAGGGAGCAGGGGGAATTGCCTGCATTGCTCCTTTGCCCACCTTCTGTGAGGGTGCTGAGCCCCTGTGGTGCTGGACACGGCAGGTGCAGGCAGGGCTGGCTGGTGTGGGAGCCGTGGGGACGTCCCTGTCCCCAGGGGTGGCCCTGGCAGGCTGCAGGACAGGCTGAGCAATGGCAGAAACGTCACTGAACAGCAGAACGGTGTGAGAGGGGTGTGAGGGCTGTGCACACAGCAGAGCCAGGGCTGGGGGGCTGTTCCTGCTCTGGGGTGATCCTGCTGGAGCCACGAGCAGCGCTGTGCTGGGCTGTGCCTGTGCCCCTGGGGCTGGGGGGATGCTGCATGGGCTCCAGGGACACACAGACACACTGCAGCACACACAGCTGGCCCTGCCTTTGGTGTTTGGGCACACCCTGGGGCACTCAGTGACCTGGACAGGCTGGGGGGATCAGGGCAAGGACCAGCCTGGGACCAGCACAGCTGCTCCAGTGCTCCCTGGACGGGGTGCAGGCAGCTCCTTTCACCCCACAGCGCCTGCTTCACATCCTGGGGTGCACAGAGAGGGAAATCTGTGTGAGAGGAGGGGGTGGGAGCAGAGATGTCCCTCCCCAGTTTGCAGCCGTGCCCTTGCTGGTCGTGGTTCCTGGCAGAGCTTTGCTCTTTTCCCATTTCCCTCCCAGCATGTTCCCATTTCCCCCATCCATTCCTCTGTTGAACAGCTCATTTGTTGGCCCTGGCCCTGGCTGGTGGTTGCAGGTCCCAGCAGAGCTCTGGCAGGGCACTGCTTCCCTCTCCTCTTCTTTCCCAAGGTCACAATCCTGCATTTCAGAGATGGGAGCTCTCATCTGCAGCTTGGGCACAAAAATCACCGTTGAGCTGTTACATCTCTGCAGGTAATTAATGTGTCTGAAACAAAAACTGCTGCTGTGGGTGCCCAGATCTGGGTGCTTTCTGTAAGGAAAAATCAGGGCTTTAGAGATTTGGCCATTCCTGTTTAATTTTGGTTGCCAGTCTGGGATTCTGACCCACAGAGCTGTTTGTGCTGGGCCATATGCAAAGGTCTGCCTGGCAATTCAGCAACAGCAAATTCCTGAGCTGGGCTTGCAGAGGGCAGCTCAGATAAGCTGGGCCATCAGTTCTGTGCTGTAATGTTTGATTTATTAAGGCCTGGGAACCTGAACACAAGCCCCCAGGAATCAAAGAGAAACAATCTCCAAAGAAAGAGAGAGAATGAACTCAACAGCAGAAATTGCAGCAAGAAAAATTGAGGCTGGACATCGGGAAACGTTGTTGAACAGTAAAAATAGTGAAGAGCTAAAATAGATTGCTAAGGGAGTTTGCAGAGGATCTGTCACTGGAGATTTTAAAGAACAGATTAGACAAATGGTTTGGAAGGATTGAGCTTGTTGGATGGACGGCAGGACTAACAGAGCTCTTCATTTACTGCCTGCTTCCCTGGGTCCCTCCATCAGTGTCACTGCCTCCCTCCCCACACAGAGAGCCCAAACCCAACCTCTGCTGCTTCTGGGGCTGGCAGAGCCCTGGGGACAGCAAATCTGGGGATTCCTGGCTCTCTCTCTCTCTCTTTTTAGCCTCATGGCCACTGAGCAGCCTGTGCCAGTACTGACAGTAATGCACAGATTTAGATTTAATTCATGACTCTGCCATCTGACCTCAGGAAAATCATCTGAACCTCCTGAACGCGGGCCAGACTTGCAGCAACAAGTAGAGGTCTGCTTGTTAGGGATTGAGATGGATTTTTTGGCCTTTTTCAGTCCGTGGTTGGTTAGAGATAATGGTAATTATGGAATAACGATGGGTTGGAATGACCTCAAAGCCCATCCAGTGCCCTGGGCAGGGACACCTTGCACTATCCCAGGGTGCTCCAAGCACTGGCCAGCCTGGCCTTGGACACTTCCAGGGATGGGGCAGCCACAGCTGGTCTGGGAAATCCATTCCAGGGCCTCCCCACCCTCACAGGGGAGGATTTTTTGACAGTGGTTGTGCTCCCTGAGATGTGCAGTCCATCCTCCCCGAGCAGATTTATGTAAATTGAGATGGGTGTTATGTGCAAACGTCATTATCTCAAGGCTTTCAGGGCTCTGCAAGGGGAAAAAAAAAAAAAAAAAAAAAAAAGAAGAATTTTTGAAAATTAAGTATTTCTGACTAGGGTATGCTAAATCTTTTTCTGTTTAGGAAGGTGAGAAATTAAAATTGCAAAGCAGGCGGCGAGGGAGCGAGTCGCTGTGCGTGGCAGGGCTGGCTGGGTCTCCTGACTTCACAGAGGCTGGGAGAGGGAATCAGCAGAGAGACAGAGCTCCTTCATATGCACAGGAGGCTCCAAAGCCCGTGTGTGAGGGGCTGTGGCTTCGTTTGCATGTGCAGGATAGCAGCACAGCTCTCCCCACGCAGAGCTGAGCTGTGGCTGGAGTTATTGGGCTCAGGAGTGGTTTTTTCCCTGTGATAGGACAGTGCTGGGAAGTCAGGGGGGAGCCCTATATTTGTGTTCTTTCACTGTCTTGTTATCATCTGCAAAAAAAACCCTCTCCATAAATGGGCTGTGGAGCGAGCTGAGTGGTAGGTTACAGATGAAAAAGCCAATTTATAAATCTATAAAGGTGGGGAGAGGAAAAGGAGGGAGATGCAGGGGTCACCTGGTGGTCTGCAGAGCTCGGGGCTCAGCAAACCTCAGCCTTGAAACAGGAAAATCACAGGGTGGTTGATTTGATGTGCAGAGGCTGCCTTCCCTGTCTGACAGCACTCTGGGTGTACAAAGCACAAATTATGTTCTCCCTGTGGAAGAAAACCACTTCTGTTCAGCCTCTGCTGGCTGCCCGAGGCCAGGCCTGGCTGCTGCAGGCTGGGGCTGGTTCCAGAGTGCCTGTCACACCTTGCTGCTGTCCTGCTGCACACCCAGGCCCTCAAACCTTTGGGAAAACCCTAGTGCCAGGCTGGATGTGAGACACAGACACTCAAACACTGGTCAGAGGTGTCCCCAAAGGCTTGGAGCAAGGTGGTGAGAGGAATGTCAGATTTGTCTTTATAAACAAACTGTGGGTCTGCTGGTGGATAAAACCAGCACTCAGAGATAAAAGAGGCAATGGGATGGATTCCACTGATTGATGAATGGGAAAAGATCTTTGCCTTTACAAACAAACTGTGGGTTTGCTGGTAAATGAAATTGGATATTGGAAGATGAAAGGAGCAATGGGGAAAAAAACATGGATTCTATAAGAATTAAAAATGAAAAGGGAGGGTTGGGCATTAGAGGGGAATCTCAGGTATCAGGGTTTGGGAAGTCTGTGCCTCTCAGCCAGTGGGGAAAGAGAGAGGGAAATTGGGATAAAAGGAGTCTGCATCCTCCAAAAATTGGAGAGATCCCAGGGGAATGCCCCATGGCCTCTCCCTTTATTGGAATAAAGCAAAAAGGACTCCTCTGTCTCCTTTTTGGACACAAACCTCTGGTGTTTGTGGATTAATTTTCCTGACAGTGGCAAAGTGGGAATTGGAATCCCAGTCCCACAGGGGGATGCAGGGGCTGGCTCAGAGGTGTTTGAGGCACCTCCAGGAGATGCCAGGAGAGATTCTGCCTCTCCCTTTCCCCATTTGGGAGCTCTGCAGGCTGAGCTGGCCCTGTGCAGGACGTGGGGACCCTTTCCCTGTCCCCAGGGTGGTGGCAGCATCCCCTGCCCTCCCCTGAAGCACAGCCCTGGCAGCTCCAGTGCCTCGGTTACTCTGGCAACAAACTGCAGGCAGGCAGCACCAAGCAGCTGAATTCAGCCCCTTGTTCCAGCAAAAAAATGCTCTCATTGAAGGCAAAACCCTCCTGTGAAGGAGGCTGAGGTGCAGAGGGACATTTAGGGGTTGGGGGTGTGTAGGAGGAGTTGTCCCCCAGAGCTGTGTCCCCATCAGGGCCACCAGGACACGTCCCCTGTGTCTGGAAGTGTCTGAGCCCCAGGGATGGGGGGGAGAGAGGGAAATTTGGGGAGGTGGCAGCAGGAGAGGCTGGGGGTGGGCAGGGGGAGCAGCTGGGAGGGGTGGGACGGGGAGAGCCAGCAGCAGTGTCACGGTGACAGAGCCCCACGTCACCAGGAGCTGGGGATTCTGCCCTCAGCCCGCAGAAAAAGCAATCCCTGCACAGCTCTCCTCCCTCTCTGCTTGTTTGGCAGCTCACAGGGGGAACAAAAGCCTCCGTGGCACCGGGGATGTGCTGCTTCTCTGGGATGCAGCGAGCTGCCCTGAATGATAATTGGGCGCTTTTTAATTTTTTTAAGGAGCTAACAGGCTACTGCACAAAGTAATTAACTGGACAGATGGATCCAGCAGAATTTGTAAACGTCGACAGCAACAATAAGGCTTTTTTTTTTTTTTTTAAAGGCCTTGTGTCAGCAGAAGGGCTCCAGGTTGGGGCTGGCTTTCAGGGAAGCAGCTAAAATAAATGAGACTTTAAAAAATTAATAATCTTCATGGCTGCAGATGATGCAGGTGTCTGGTGGTGGCAGTGAGGACAGCCAAGAGATGGGGGAGCAAAGAGGCCAGGATTTCTGTGTAGCTGCTTGTGTATATATATTCATTTTACCCATGCAGAACATCCCCTCTTTGTGCATATAAAGGGGAATTTACTCACCAAGAGTGTAAGAGGACTGAAATAAAAATTAGGTTGTTGCAGCAGCAAATCCAATCCAGGTGGTTTTTAGATTGTTACCTGTGCTCTGGGACTGTCAGATTTATTTCAGCTTGTCTGCAATGGGTGATTCAAATGCTCCTTTTGCTGCAGCCTGACAGTGGTTCAAGATGTGTGGTTTTTTTTTTTTTTTCCCTCACATTTTCTCACCACTCCTTTCAAATGTCAGGTCTCTGCTGTGTAACCCATCAGCCTTTTCAGCCCTTCTCTTTGCCGGTTTAATTGGGCAGGTTGTTCTTCCCTTTGTCCTCACTGCACTGCCCTGCCACGGATGTGACCTCCACAAGGTGCCAAAGGCAGAGAAAATGCAGAGGAAATGCAGAGCAGAGGGCAAGGGAAGCTGCTCACACAGAATTATGGAATAGTTTGTGCTGGAGGGACCTTAAAATGACCCAGTGGCACCCAGGGACATCTTCCAGCATCCCAGGCTGCTCCTGGACACTGCCAGGGATGGGGCAGCCACAACTCTGGAAAATCCATTCCAGGGCCTCCCCACCCTCACAGGGAACAGCTCTTTTGGTGGTATTTCATCCAAACCTCCTCTCTGCCAGCTTAAACCTGCCACTTGTTCCCCTGTCCTGTCACCAGGTGCCCTTGTGAATGGTTTCTCTCCAGCACAGACTTGCCTGGGCCCCTCTGGGCTGTGCTGTGTGCTGTAATTAGTCTGACTTCAGCAGGAGTGAAGTGCTGCTGTTGATTTATCTCAGTTTATTGGCTCGGGGCTGGTATTGGTGTGCTCAGCAAGGCTTGGAGGATGTTGTCCTCCAGCATCAAGCTCCCAGGAGACGTGGCAGGCGAGCAGCCCGTTCTGGCTGTCAGCTGGGTGTAAATCACCCCACGCCCATCCTTCACAGCAGCCTGCTCACACCGACAAGGACACTTGTTGCCAGCCTGTCCCTGGGAATGCAACAGGTTTTTGGGGCTGGAAGAGCTCCAGCCTTGCTCCCACTCCCTGGTTGTTGTGTCTCACCGGGGGATGGAGCATCCCAGTGCTACCCTGGCTTGCCTTAGACCCAGAGGAAATGATTTGGGTTTCTGGCTGTTGTTTGCATATCTGTTGGTTTTCACAGCAGCACTGCCCTCATTAGGGCTGGGGTTTGTGTGGTTTGGGAACATCTCAGGAGCACAGGGAGGCTGGGGAGGTTCTGAAGCTGCACCCATCCCTCTCAGGGTCTCCAGGCTCTCCCTTTAATTAGCAGGCAGGAATTGGGATGAGCTGTACCAGCTGCAGGAGTGGGGGCACAGGGGAAGGGAGCTGCAGAGGAATTGGTGCTGTGTGAGTGTGGCAGAGTTGACTGGGGACAGAGGGAGAGGGGAAGGTGAGAGGCGTCTCCAAAATCCAAAATTCCTGGCTGGAACAACCTCCCCCTGGCACAGGGAGTGCAAAGCCTCTGACAGATCCAGCCCTGTCAGGAAAACAGGGAGCAGCAGTGGGGGAACCATGCCTAAATCATGCTGGGCTTAATCAAGTGAACTGTTTTATGGGATTGTGATTAGGGCTTTCAATACATCGATGGCAGAGGAGCCTCTGCTGTGCTTTGTGCTTCTGCTTTCCTTTCCCTCCTCCTCCTCCTGGCATTGCCCTGCTTTCCCTTCCCTGAGAGTGAATTTTTATTTATTCTTTTTGAGGTGTTGTAATGGGAAAGGTTTGGGATTCAATATTTTTAATAGGAGGGAAAAAATCTTCAAGGGAACAAGAGCAGCCTCATGATTTCCTTTGGATGCAGCAGTCTGAATTATTGGTGAAGCTTTGTTTTTTTTTTTTTTCTTCCCCTGCCTTGCTGTGGAACTGGAGAACCTTATTCTGCTCTGAAATTGTGCTGTCTGCACTGGTTTGGGGGATGAATTGAGAGTTTTGCTTACTTTCCACTTTGCTTAGCTCAAGCTGCTGCTTGCAGTGAGGGGTCCCTGGCTGATGTGGCAGCGATCACATCCCTGCAGCAGAGCTGGGATCAGCCCTGGCCTGCCACAGGGCTCGGGATGGGGTCTCCTGGATCAGGAGGGGTCTCCTGGAGGAGGGG
>WBND01000490.1:125391-135511 GCA_013398595.1 Tychaedon coryphoeus
TCCTGGATGAAGGGAATCTCTGTTGGGATCTCCATGGATGAAGGGAATCTCTGCTGGGATATCCTGGATGAAGGGAAGAATCTCTGCTGGGGTCCCTTGGATGAAAATAATTTCTTCTGGGATCTCCTGGATGAAGGAAATCTCTGCTGGGATCTCCTGGATGAAGGGAATCACCACTGGGATATCCTGGATGAAGGGAATCTCTGCTAGGATCTCCTGGATGAAAATAATTTCTTCTGGGATATCCTGGATGAAGGGAATCACTGCTGGGATCTCCCTGGATGGAAATAATTTCTTCTGGGATCTCCTGGATGAAGGGAATCACTGCTGGGATCTCCCTGGATGGAAATAATTTCTTCTGGGATCTCCTGGATGAAGGAAATCACTGCTGTGATCTCTCTGGATGGAAATAATTTCTTCTGGGATCTCCTGGATGAAGGGAATCTCTGCTGGGCTCCCCTGGCCCTCTGCTCTGCACCTCTCTGCTCCATGCAGCCATGAATTCATCTTTTTCCACATAATGCAGCCTCTGCCTGCTCCAAGATATCCTTGAGTTCAAAGTCATCCAGATTGGGCACTCTCAGGGACAATGGGAGAATCAAAACCGAGAAGTGGAATTATTATGCAGTCAGGATGTTTTATATGATTTTATTCTAGAGGACAGAAATGTTTCTGGTGCTGCTTATGGCAAAGGCATCGTTGTCCCTCAAGACAAGTTAATCTGTTTTTCCTTGCAGCTCAGTCCAAATTTTTTTGTTTAGGACACCAGATCTAGGACAGGCCATGCCAAAATTTAATCTTGTGGAACAATTATGGCCAATCAGATTTCATAGAAGCAGGAGAGGGAAGGATCCTGAAATCTTTTGGTGGCTCTAAAACCAGCTTTAGAACAGACTTTGTGCTGTGGGTGAACTGCCTCCAATCAGAGCAGCTGCTTCTTCATGGGAAAAGCCTCCAGGCAATTTTTGGGGTGGTTTTTGCTGGGAAAAAAAAACCAAACAACAAAATGTTGTGAGCAGGTGAAGTCCTGTTTTCCATAGGCAGAGGGATTGCAGGGAGCACAAACCCCAGCGCTGGCTCCCTGGGATTTGTGAGCAGAATGTTCAGGTCACTGATTCACGAGATAAAAGGCTCCTGACTGGAGCAGAACAAGCTCTGCTACAAATTGCTTTAGTTCATTATGCTTGAGTAATTAATAGATGCTCTCCCAAACCTCCTGGAGCTGTGAGCTGCCAGGCAGGGAGCAGGAACAGGTCTGGAGCCTTTTTCTGCTCCCAGGGCACAAACCCAGCACAGGAGGGGGGTGCCAGTGCCAGCCTGAGCTGAAACTGCTCCTGGAGCTGCAGGGAAGGATCCTCAGCCTGGGCTGTGCTCCAGAGACTGGCAGGGCAATATTTGGGCTGGAGAGGGGAAGCAGAGGTCAGGGACACTCACACATCTCCCCTTCTGCAAGGACCAGGCTTTTCCTTGCTGTTCTGTTTGCTGCAGGTAACAAAGGAATAGAAATATCCCCAGGATGACATCGAAATCAGTGGAGTAAACCCCACCCTGAGCCCACTGACTCCTTTTTTTGGGGTGTCAGATGTGCAGCCAGGAAGGGGCATCAGCATCTGTGGGAAATGGATTTGTAGAGAGTTGTCAGGGTCTGACAGAAGATTTTAGATGATTGGCTTTAAGGCATTTTACAGCATGATGTGACAAAAGCTGATAGGCCTAGAAATACTTTTAATGTATTTTAATTAGGAAATAGCTGGCTTCTGATTGTGATGGCGTGAATTATGACATCTGTGTTGTCTCACCCTTCATATGAGACTGAAAATGAAAAAAAACTTTTTTAAAACACCTCTCAGTTGCCCCAGCTGTGGGTCAGAAAATGGCAAAACCCAAGAGAGGGCACCCAGCAGTTGTTACAGAAACTCCTGCAGGCACTGAAGGGGAAGCAGGGATGTTTTCCATGTGAAAAGCCATGAATGGCACAATCAGCTGCAGCACTGGCTCGTGCCAGCAGGGTGGGAGCTCTGCTGAGCCCCTGAATCCAGCCCCTGCCATGGGAACATGGGGACAAATGTGCCCTGGGGAGAGGGGACAAAACCAGGGTGTGCTCCTGCTGTTTGCTCCCTTTCCTGGGATCCTGACCCAGCCACAGCAGCCTGGCTCGTCCCCTCTGCCTCAGGCTCTCTGCAGGCTCAAATAAACCTGGGGGAGTTGGAGGAAGCTCCAAAATAGCAAAAATACTCACGTGGGAAAATAGTTGCAGTTTTAGAGGTGAAGAAGCAAAACTCTCATTATTTCTTCTCACGGTCTCTTTTCCCTTCTGCTCTTTTCTCCCTTTTATTTTTTGCTTTTGGTAAGAGCTGTTTTCTCCAGTAACCCTTAATAAAGGAGACAAGAAATTGAATGTGTTACTTGAGAGGTTTGTGGGGAAAAAATTGGAAACTTCTTGGTGAGGGGGCTGAATTGCAAAAATTACCGATTTTTGGAAGAGGGCCATCCGTTTGACAAAAACTATTTGAGAAATTCTCCCCAGCTCTCGCTCTAATGTGTTTTGGCCACCATCCTGTGTAATCACAGCTCATTATTTCTGAGGCACGGATGCTGCCTCATCTCAAATATCCCTGATGGGAGGGAATGATGCAGGGCCCTGCTCCCTTCTGACCCTGCTGGAGGGGTGGTGCCTCCCCTCTGCTCTGGACGTGCAGGAAATTTGGGGACAATCCCATGGATAACACGTGGCTTTTCCTGCTGGAGGCTGGGCTTTGCAAGGTCCCAGGAATGCTTTCAAAGCCCCTTGGGCACGTCTGGATTATTGTTAGCAGGGCATGGGGTGGCCAGAGCTGCTTCTGTGCCCTCCCTCTGTACCCCAATCCCAGTGTGGATTCCCTGACTTCCACCTCTGAGCAGGGCCAGAGCACAGGGAAAATGTAATTCCCTTTAACTCTGGGTGATCCTGCAGCTTCAATCCTGCTGTTCCTTGTCCTTGGAGGGGACAGGAGCGTTTTGCAGTTGTTCTGAGGTCCCAGTGACAGCAGCACCATCCCAGCACGGTCTGTGGGTTCCTTACCTCTGCTGCCTCCCCTCCTCCCTGAGCACCTGCCTTTTATCCAATTTAATTTTCACACCTCCTCCTGCTGCTGCTGTCCCTCTCAGCTCTCTCTGTGCTTCTGCAGTGGGTGTCTTTCCTTTATTGGAGTGATTGCCTTGAAGGTTCCCATCCCAAACTGGGGATCCATCCTTAATCCTGGTGGAGCTCAGATTCCCACCAGGACAGGGTTAAAGCAGAAGGTCAGCTGGGAATTTGTGCTGGTTTGGATATAAACCAGGCCCTGTGTGGTATCCCCACCCCAGCAGGGTGGAGGCAGTGCAGTGTCCCTGCTCTGGGATTTTCCTGGCCATGAGCATCTCCTCTTGGTGTCAGTGCCCACCTCCCAGTGCCTTTGGTCTGATTTCATCCCTAATTCTGCCTGGAGCCAGGCTCATCCTCCTGGCTGCTGCCAGCCCTGCAGAGCAGAGCTCTGCCAGCACCACAAGTGCTGATGAAGTCTCAGCTGAAGGGCCAGGCCATTGCAGCTCTGTCCCCAAATCAGTGTCCTGCTTGGAAGGACAGGTGTCTGCCAATAAAGGCAGAAGCTTCTCTTGGAAATGGAGAATAAAAACCCCCTCCCTCTAAATTATTATTATAATTTTGAAATTAAGAGGGTCTCAGGCAAAGATATAGTAATAACAGTTCTTTACTAGGAAAATTAAAATAGAAATGCAGTATTACAAAGAGCAATCCCAACCCTGACAGAGTCAGAATCTGTCCCTGATTTTGTCCCAGCCCAGGTCAGGAAGGCTCAGCTGCAATGACCAGGGCTCTCCCCACTGGATGTGGGATCTGCTCCTTTTCACTTCAGTGCTCAGTGCCACCCTAGATGGGATTTAATAATTTGTACAGGGCTCTGCCTTGACACCACAGAGGGTTTTTCTGGCTCAGCTGGAATTGGAAGTGTTGGCACTGAAATGCAAAGTGCAGGACCTAAAACCACTGCCCTCGAGGTGCAGGTGAATTCCCAAAAAATGGGAATTATGGCCAGACATCGTCCTTTAAAACAAATAACTGTGTCCCCCAGTTTTGTTTTTTTTCTAATATTATTCTTGCTCTGTAGATAATATTTATCATTTGCATGAGACAATGAGGTCTGGCCAAGACCAGTAACAGCAGGACAGGTCCCTGCTCAGCCCCAGTCTGTGTGTGAGTGTGTCTGCAGCCCTGATTTATTCAGATCTGAGATGATTATGAGGGACCTTCATCAAAAAGACAGAGATGATCCTAAGTGGGAGGAAGGAAAGATGGAGCCTGCACAGCTGGGCCTGCACTGGGAGCTGCCAATGCCCTTTCCAGCTGAGCAAGCTGGGAAAGGGGAAAATTGCCATCTTTTCTTTTTTACTTTTTTTTTTTTCTTCTTTTTTTGCTAGGATGAAAAGACAACAAAGTATGAATGGTCATAATTTAGTGGGCTCCTGGGTAAATTTGTATTTCATTCCGATTATTGAGTGCATTCCCTAATTGCAGCAATAAAAAGGAATAGTCCATCTTCTAAATGCAAGTGGTAGAGCTGATTGTTATTTAATTACTTGATTCCAGTGGTCGAGGGGTGAGCCTGGAATTACAATTGCAGCTTGTATTATTTCACTGAGATTGCCGAATTAATTAGGAGAACAATGGGATTCTTCATTGTTGACATCGTAAGGACCTGTGACAATAACTTCAAAACCCAGTGAATAATAAAAAGCCACTGTGGGGTTTTCTACTGAAAAAAGGAGAAATGGGGGAGCTGGAGTCTCTCCCCCATCCCCTCTTTCCTCCTCCACTGCCCTTCCCTGTCCTAGAATGTTTTTATTCAGGAAAGAAAGTTGCTTTGATTGCTTATAATCAATTCTTTGTTGCTGCTATGTGGGTGAATTCCTGGGGATCATGGAAAAACAGCCGTGTGGTCATCATCACCCATGAAACTGAAACCAGAGCTGATATTGATGGGGCTTATCAGACTTTTTAGGGACTGGGGAGTGTAAGAGCATAAATGAATAGGAAGTTGTAAATTTTTGTACTTTAGGATATGACCTAAACTCTGCTTAATGAGACTGAGCAGAGACTTAACCCCAGGATAAGCTCTGTCCTCTGCTTTTGCATTTTCCTCTCAAATTTGGTGCTGGCTGAGCACAATGGAAAAGCCCAAGGGAAATTTTGGAACGTTTGTGCTCACCTCAATAATCTGCTGGCCCAGGAAAGGAGCTGCTGCCTGTCCTGGTTTGAAGGGCAGGTGTCTGCCAATAAAGGCAGAAGCTTCTCTTTGAAATGCACAATGTAAACTCCCTCCCTCCAAATTATTTTTATAATTTTGAAATTGAGGGGCTCTCAGGCAAAGATGTGGGAATTAGGAATAACAGTTCTTTACTAGGAAAATTAAAATAGAAATACAGTATTACAAAGAACAATCCCAAACCCTGCCAGAGCCAGAATCCAAGCTGACACCCGTCAGTCAGTCAGGGTGTTGGCAGCAGTGCCATTCCATGGTGGCTGCATCCTCCTGCAGGGGCAGATGTGGTTCAGCTGGAGCAGTGCTCCTGGAGAAGGTGCAGTTTCCTCTGAAGCTCCAGGGATGATGTGGAAAGGTCTGGCTTTCCTCTGGAATCCAGTGGAAAGAAGGTGCCTTGGTGTCCAAAATGTCAGTTTTTACCTGGGTAGGAAAGGCTTGGCTCCTCCCCTGGCTGGAGCATCTCCCATGGGATGATGGAATTTTATCAGCCATGCCCTGGGACTCACTGGCCATGAACAGGAGAGATCTCCTGGAGGGAGGATGGGCTGTGGGAAAGATAAAGATGATTGCCCCAGCTGGTTTAAAGCTGGCCCATGAGCAGATAATGTGTGCCAGGAGATCAGGGGCACTGCCACACCCAGCTCCAACAGATGGGGACAGAATTCACATTTCTGGCCACATCAACCCAACTCACTGCCTTTGCAGGCTTCTCCCTGGCACGGTTTTGTCCAGAAGTGAGGAAATTTCTGAGCTCTGTTCTCGCTGCTGTGCTGGCTCAAGGTGGTTTCATCCACCTGGGAATGTTGAAGGAAATGAGGTCCTGCCCTCTCCTGCCACCATGCAGACACTGGGAATGCAGGATGATTCAAAGGGCATTTTCTACCCCCCAAAAATTGTCCCTGAGGGGAACAACAGAAACATTTAAGAGCTGTGGGTGGGTGATGGAAAGTTATATGTGAGAGGGGAAATATTCAGATATTCAGGGTGGATATTTATCTTGATCTACTTAAAAACATCTCCAGCACCCCCGAAAATGGGCAAGAGGCACTGATGGAGGTTGTGCTCTGCAAATGTTGGCTTTATTGTTTTTCTCTCTCTCTCTCTCTCTTTTATTTTTAAAGTTTTATTGAAAATGTGGTTCATGTAATGGCCTTTGTTGTGATGTGGCTTTCACAGCAGCTGACTGAGTGTTTGTGGGGTTAATTCAGCCTTGCCCTGGAGGAAAACACAAACCAGGTTCTCTCAAAAGCCTTGAGGGGAGGCATGAGTATGTTAAAATAATCATTTTCCCTGACCAGACTTGGCTTTCTCTTTCCTGGGTGCTCTGCAGAGAGTTGTTCCTTTTTTTTGTCTAAGTCTTTGTATTGTCAGGATTAATTTTGCAGAGGGAGAAATCTCCATAAGCTCAGTGGTGCCCACTCCTTCCTTTTTAGGAGCAGGAGGTTGGATTTTTTTTTCCCTTCTTCTCTGCAGAAATTCTGTGATTCAGTCTACTCCACTGCTCACTTTCTTCCCTTTCAACTCTGATTTCCTCTCCATTTTTTGTGTGAGTTTTCTGAGCTGATTGGAAGTACTTTGAGGTTTTTCCTCTTGGATTTGTGGGAATGAGGAACATTTTGAGGTTTTTCCTCTTGGATTTGTGGGAATGAGGAACATTTTGAGATTTTTTTTTTCCTGTCAGATTTGTGGAATGAGGAATATTTTGAGGTTTTTCCTCCCAGATTTGTGGGATAAGGAGCACTTTGAGGTTTTTTTTCCTCCCAGATTTGTGGGAATGAGGAAGATTTTGAGATTTTTTCACCCCAAACCAGCTGAGGTACAGGTTGCAGTCTTGGCTTCTCCTTTCTGTTGTCCTTCACTTCTCAACACATTTTATTCCCTTTGCTTCTATTTGTGCCTGACAAGCAAATATCTCCTCTCCCTCTCTGCAAGAACCTCTTCTTCCTCCACTGGCTGATTTTTCCCTTCTCCAGAACATCTCTAATCTCTCCTCCTGCTCTGATAACTGAAATGAGTTCTATTCCCCAGCCAGCAGCAGCTTGGCGTGGACAGGGCTGAAGGGCAGGCTCTGATTGACAGGGGATCTCTGGGATTTTGTGGGCTCTGCTGATTTATTTCCCTCTTTTTCCCTTTTTCCCTTCCCACTGGGAATTTGCCACCTGCAGGAGAAAGGGCAAGCAGGCTCCATTGGCAGAGTGCAGGGGTGAGGAGGAGGAGGAGATGTGGAGCTGATGAAGGCGTGGGTGAGATCAGCCTGGCTGGGCTCTGCTGGTCAGGAACCCTTCAGCCAGGAAACCCCAGGGGAGAGCAAGGAGAACCAGAGAGGTGAAGGAAAAAGAACAAGGAGGAGGGGAAAAAAAAAAAAAAGGAAAGAATGGCACCCTGGAGATGTGGAAAAAAGCCAGAAAGAACAGGGTACAAAATACCAGGGAACTGACAGTTAATTTACAGTCTCCAGGGAGAGAAAGGGAGAAGAAGAGGGGAAAAAAAGACTTTGTTGAGAAGAAGCAAATGGTAGAGGAGAGAGTGGATGGTGGTGTGGAAATCCTGCTAATTCCTGGGGTTCCTCCTCCTCCTGGGTGTCCTGGTCAAAGCAAATTCCATCTTGCTGAGGATGTGAAGGAAATCCTGGAGCTTTCCCCTGGCACCAGGGGCGGCTCTGAGTTAGGGCAGGGCTGAGCAGAGGCTGCTCTGTGTCAGCTTTGGGGAATCTGGTTTTGGCACCCGTGGAGGGGCCAGGTCCCCCCTGAGAGCTGGGAAGTTTTCCAGTTTCTGCTTTTGCCCCAGGAAGGGCAGCACTTTGTCCTCTGCTCTGGCTTAGATTTTGTCCAACAGAGTTCTGGATTTGCTGGGAATTCCCAAATGCAGCCCAGGGCTGCTGCTCAAGGAATCCCTGCTGGAGGTGCCTGGCTTCTTACCTGGGCTGGAGGGATGGAAGTGGATTTTTGTATCCAGAAATGGAAAAGCTTGTGTTCTTCCTGAAGGTGACACACATCCCGAGGAGCAAGAAAATGGACCTCAAAGTGTTCCTCATTTCCACAAAAAGGACCTCAAAATGTTCCTCATTCCCAAAAACCTAGGAGGAAAGGACCTCAAAATGTTCCTCATCCCACAAATCCAGGGGGAAGGACCTCAAAATGTTCCTCATTCCACAAAAAGGATCTCAAAATGTTCCTCATTCCTACAAAAAGGACCTCAAATGTTCCTTATCCCACAAATCCAAGGGGAAAAGATCTCAAAATGTTCCTCATTCCACAAAAAGGATCTCAAAATGTTCCTTATTCCACGAATCCAGCCCCCTGCTCTCCTCCTGACACCAACCCCCACGACCCCTTCCCTGTAATTCCCACCTGCTGAGTAATTCCCATCCTGTGTCCTTCTGGCTGAGATGCTGAGTCCTTTCCTGGAAGAATCCTCATTTATTTAATGGGAGGCTTTGAACTGGCTGAGGGCTGGAGAAATTTGGAGAGATTTGGGGTTTGGGGAGCGCAGGGGATGTGTCCAGAGTCTCCTTGGACAGCAATACAGATGCAATGGTTCTTTTTCACTCTGTAATAACAGTAGGAGTCACAGAGGCATTTTTATTGATTAAACAATTGAGGCTATTTGTCTTTACCAAAGCAAAAATATTGAGGTGTCTCTCTCTTCCTACATAGACATTAGAAACATTTATTATGTGCAGCAGGCTCTGTAATCAAGCTGCTGTTTATGATGGGCTGGATTGAGATGCTGTAATGGGAGCTGAAGTGCCCAGGAAACCTGGTGTCAATATTCTGAATAAGCAGGGCTGAGGCAGAGGGGAGAGGGAGGCCAGGGACTGGAGTTTTTTTTTTTTTTTTTGCAGCAGGTGGGGTGTGAACAAAGGATTTCCTTGCAATGTCTGCTGCTGTGCTCCCTCCCAGCCATTCCTAAGGCATTCCTTTGATCAGCCTCCGTTCCAGCTGTTGGGAAATTCGTGATTTGAGATTTTGCAGCTGCACCTCTCTGTGTTCCCCTGGTGCCTGTGACACAGGGACATCTCTAAATCTCCTGGTTTGGGGCTTTCTCTGCCCTCCCCTGTTTGGTTTTTTCACTTTCCAGGTCCCAGAGCACTGATAAGAGATCTCATCTCTTGATTTGTGTGTTTGTACCAGCTGTAACTGAGCCTTCAGGGATTAGCTCTGATTTTGCTCCCACAGATTCCCTTTTAATTTGTTTTTTCCCCCCTTTCTCCCCTTCTTTATTTCAGGAGTGTGTGATGGACTCTGGGTGCTTTTGGGAGAGCTCAGACCCTGAGTGTGCCCAGTGTAACCTAAAATAAAGCTGATAAATGTGGGAGTTCTCTCTGCCTCAACCCCTGGGCTGCCAAAATGGGTTTATTTTGGTTAAAGTCCATCAAGGGCTGAGCTTCCCACTTGCAAGCCCCCAAATCTACCTTCCCAAGTGTTTTGGTTTGAAGGATAAATAATAAAGGTAGAAGTTTTAATAAAGATAGAATAAAGGTAGATAAAATAAAGGTAGAAGTTAATAAAGGTAGAAGTTTTTTTGGTTTTTTTTTTTTAATGGAGAATGCAAATTTTTTTTTCTAAATTATTATTATAATTTTGAAATTAAGGGAGTTTTTAGGTAAAGATATGGGAATTAGGAATAACAGTTTTTTATTAGCAAAATTGAAATAGAAATGTAGCATTACAAAGAACAATTCTAACTCTGGCAGAGTTAGAATAAAACTTGACACTTTGTTAGTCAGGGTGTTTGTAGTAGTTTGATTGAATTACAGGTTTTTGCAGTGGCAGATGTGGTTTAGCTGAAACAGTGGTTTTGTAGAAGGTGTAGTTTTTTTT
>WBND01000490.1:135731-148163 GCA_013398595.1 Tychaedon coryphoeus
ATAAAGATGATTGTTTTACTTAGTTTTAAAGATGGCTTATTAGCAGATAGTATATGCTACAGAGATAAGGGTCACTACTTAGTTTTAACAGATGGTGACAGAATACACATTTTGGTTCTATTTTATATTGTAACTTAAGACACCAAGCAGGAAATTCAGGCTGGGGAGGAAGCTGAGGGGGTTTGCCCAGGTAGGAGTGCAGCAGCTCGGGTGGGGCAGAACGAGGAAGGGATGGTTTAAATTTTGGTGCTGTTTGTTCTGGCTCTTTGGGAAGCTGGAGAGGACCCAGCTGAGCACAGAATGCCTCTGTAGGTGTGTTTGTTGATGCAATTTCTTGGGTGCACAATATGTGCACAGCCACCTTCTCCTGGCAGGAGGGGAGGGCTTGGCTGGAAGCACAGATGGACACGTTGCTCTGTTCTCCCCATGGGAGGTGTTGAAGGAATTTTGGATGTGAGCCTAGACAGGGACCTTGGAGCCACCCTGCAATCACAGGTAGCTGCTTGGGAAAGGCTCCACAAGCACCCACCTCCAACCTGCTTTGGGGGTTTTTGCCTTTTATTAAATTTTGGGACAGCGTTTCCAGCTCCTCGCTGCTCTAATGGCAGCCAAAATTAATTCCTCAGCTTGCTCAGCCCCATTAGTTTTTGTTAAATCATCATTATTATCGTTGTTATTATAATATAAAATGTATTTTTTTAGTTTCTTGGCCATCAATAATCACAGGGAGGAGTTGTCCACTGGATTTATCTCAGACTGGAATTGTGCATCCCGGCAGGATGGGTGGGGGTTTGCTAAAAAGGGAGTTCCTTGGGTTGGGGGTTTGCTTAAAAATCCCCTTCAGCACAAAATTAAAATGTGCCCTTGTCACTGCAGCTCTGTGGGGGGTGATTTACATTTCCTCCTTCAGATGAACTTGTCAAACTTGGTGATAATGAAAAAAAAAAAAAATTACAATGGGTAAGGAAGAGGTGCCTTGTGAAAAACCTTCCTTAATGGAAAATGTCTTTTTTGATGCGAAAATCTCGTGTGTGTGAGAAGTGGTCGCACAGCTTTGATTTTTCCATGATTTAAAACCAATCAGCTTTGTCATGTCCTAGAAGGGAGGAGAGGAAATGAAGCCAGCAGAAATAAAGTGGAATATTTGGATGGAAGTTGTCTGACCTCTCGGGGGGGGCTAAAGACAGCCAGGAATTCACTTTTTTCTCCCTGTTTTTTCTGAGCTGAGCCAGCCCTGGCCCTGTTTTCCCAGCTTTTGTGTGGAATGAGTGGAGCACAGGACAGTGAGGGTGCTTTGGGTGGCATCTGCTTGTTCAGGGTTCACGGAGCTGCCTCCATTCCTCTGGCATTCCTTGATTCCCTGCCTGCCTTAATTGGGTGCTGCAACCGTTCTGTATGTTAAAATAAATGAACTTTTCAGTGCAAAAGAGGAAAAGAAGAGAGACAGATGATCCCTCAGCAACAGCTGTTTGGAGAAAGAATCCCACAGAAGCCGCTTTCTTGGCTAATTAGAAATCTGCTTTCCTTTAGGAAGGATAACGTTTACGTTCCTGACTCCTGTTCTTGCTTCTAATTACTTCTTGGAGAAATGAATAAAGACACTTTCACATGTTTTACTCAGAGTTGCTGAGGCAGAGAGTGCTGGGTGGCTCCTGGAGATGGGAGAGGAGACAAGAGGAGGAAATCAAGATGTCAGTTTGCACTTGGAGGAGAGGGGGCTCGTTCCAGCAGGAGCACGGGGATGGAAGCAGCAGAGAAGCTTTAGTGGGATCTTCTGGGGTTTGGGGGAGGCTGAAAATTCCAGTTTTCCTGCTTTTCCACTGCTTAGTTCAGTGAAAAACAGAGGTGGCTGTGTCCAGTTAGGAAGGGATGAAAAGCAAAGCACAGCTCCCCCAAATCCTCCAGTCCCACAAAACCAGAACAGCCCAAAACCATTCAAGCTCACTCCTTACTGTAAAATTTACATTTTCTCTGCCTGGAGCACTCAGTCCCAGCCTTCCTGCTATTTCTGCCTAATTTTGTGAAAAGGAGCAGGGGTTGTATCCATTCAGGGAAGAAGGAAAAGCCAAGCACAGCTCCCCCAAATCCTTTCAGTCCCACAACCTCAGGGCCAGGCAGGATGCAAGACAAGCTCAGTCCTTATTGGAAAATTTACATTTTCTCTGCCTGGGGCACTCAGAGCCTGGAGGAAACCCAGCAGAGGAAGGGATGGAGGAGCAGCAGCCCAAGCTCCACCATTTGGGTTCCCAGAGGTGTCCCTGGGACCTGGGGGTGGCAGGAGGAAGGTGAGTGACAAAGGCACCACAAGCTCTGCTGGGGAGGGTTTCCTGCTCCAGCTCAGTCTCAGCATCCTCCTGTGGAGTTAAAAAAAAAACAAAACAAAAAAAGAGGGAAAACCAATTTTTTTTAATTTTATTTTTTATTTTTTTTCCCATGGAGATAAGCCCAGCTAGCTCCATACCCCGTTGCAGTGGGAATTGAAACCACTTTGGGGTTCTGGCTTAGTGATTCCAACTCAAAGGGGATCCACTGCAGCTGTTTGATACCTGGAGAACGCAGCAGCTTCTGTCAGGAGCTTTAAGTAAATTCATCACAAAACAAATGTGCAGGAAAATGAAATGTTCAAGCTAAAATTCCAGAAAAAAACCAGCAAACGTGCTCGTTTGGCATCTGCTGAGAAACAAGCTTTGATTGTTTGCCATGAAGGAAGAATTCAGTTTTGAAGCGTGTTTCATCTTTTTATTAAGGTTATAAATATTGAAATTGGAACAAAGCGTTTTACTCTGCCTGAAACAAAGAATTCTCTCTTTTGTTTTTTCCTCCCAGTAGCCCCCTGGGAGTGCAGGGTGTTTCTTCCAGACTGGAAACTGCTCCTGCTGGGTTTTTTTATTTTAGTTTTTGGTGTGCAAGGGGTGATGATTTAAGCAAAGCCTTTCTCTGCATCCACTGAACTTTTTAAAGCCTTGAGCAGGTGTTAGTTTGCAATCCAGCAATTCAATTACTCTGGGCAATAAATTTCAAGGTAAATGTTGGAAGTTCCATCACTTGAAGTACCAATGTTTTTCTTTTTTTCTCCCAGTCTTCAGGGGAGTATCATCAGCAGTGGAAGTAATGAAGCCTGGTTTCCTATGGATTGCTTTCTCATGGTTGGATTCTTTGATAACTAAATAATTTCAGGCTTTGACTGAGTGCCCCAGCCACAGAAAAAACTGGATTGTGTGTAAATTCTCTACTGAGGAGTGAGCTTGCCTTGCTGTCCCTGAGGATGCTGAGAGCCTGGTTATTGTCTGGCCTCTTTTTTTGGGGGGTGGCTCTGGCCTGTGTGCTGCAGGTGGGCTCCTTTGTGGGTGGTTTTTCTGTTTCCATAGGGAAGCAGGTTGGAAGGAAAGGTGGGTAAAGGATATTTTTGGCAGGCGGACCTGGTGGAGTCAGTGCCACCATTTGTGGACTCTGAGAGGAGGGAGGAGGATGTTTTTTTTGTGGGGAATGTGTGAATGCTGAGAGCCTGGTTATTGTCTGGCCTCTTTTTTTGGGGGGTGGCTCTGGCCTGTGTGCTGCAGGTGGGCTCCTTTGTGGGTGGTTTTTCTGTTTCCATAGGGAAGCAGGTTGGAAGGAAAGGTGGGTAAAGGATATTTTTGGCAGGCGGACCTGGTGGAGTCAGTGCCACCATTTGTGGACTCTGAGAGGAGGGAGGAGGATGTTTTTTTTTCTGGGGAATGTGTGAATAAACACATCTATTAACATGGTGACAAACAGGACTTGACATGCAGGGTGGTGCTTAAATTAAAACTGCTCGTTTACCATGACCAGGGGATGGGATTTCAGTGCTTTGGCTCCTGTGCTTGGTACCAGAGCTGCATTTACCACAGGGTTACTTCCATTGCATGCAATATTAAAAAAAAAAAAAAAATTGTCCACTGGAGATGCAATTTTCCTGAATTCCCTTTACTTTTTTTTTTCCTGTTATTCATTTTTAGGAGTGTGATTAAACAAAAGCAGGGATGAAAAGTGTGAGTGGCTGGGCAATAATGAAATTTGTGTTTCATCTCGTGCCTGGGAGCTGCACAGACTGAATTCCCCCAGCTCCTGATGGGATGGATACTCTCCATAAAAGAGCAAAAATCCAGGGGCAAAATCAGTGACAAATCTTTCTGTACAGATAATAAGTGACGAGCTGATAAGTGGCAGCCCAGGCAGGCAATTAACACAAGGGGTTAATTAACTGAGGGCAGAGATCCCCTCTGGGCTGAGTTTTCCAGCCCTTTCCAGAGGGAACAGCTCTGGAGGGATGGACACGTGCAGGAATTAGCAGTGATTAGCAGGACAGTGATTAATGAGGGCTCGCTGCTGCTGATGGACAAACCAAGCAGCTCCACTTTCCCTGTGAGTGATGCTCAGCTTTCCTCCCTGCTCAAACTTTTCCAGCAGCAATTAGAGGGAAGGAGAGGGGAGACAAGGGAAGAACTGGCCCCCTCTCGGCTTGATTTATGATCCAACCCTTTTGTAACAAGATTTCCAGCGTTGTAAAATATTAAATACATCCTTATATTCAATATCACATTTTGATACATTTCATGCCTCATTTGCTTCTGGAGTCAAGGACAACTTCACATTTTTCATGGCACCGGGCCCAGATTTGTCTATTTATTTATTTTTAATCACTGCATTTTTCTCTTTTTTATACCTGTATCGTTCTGGATTAGATTTTGGGAACCATAGCAACCTATTCCACTGGGTGGATTCAGGTCTCCAGCACGTGGCAACTTTTTTGGCTTGGCTGATTCCCCCCGGGGCTGCTGTGCAGGTGCCATCCAGGGGGGAATTGTGGTTTTTTAGGAAATGGGAGAGAGGTGTTCTTGTGCTGGGTTGGAGGCTGAGGCAGCAGCTCTGTCCCTGGTGGTGTCACTTTTTAAACAAAAGCTGTTTTATTGAGCAGCTCACGTGCTGCAGTGAGGGGGATTAGGTGGGATTTGCTGCCACAGTTAAAGGGGGATGCTCACAGCTCCCGTGAGTTGGGGAGGGGCTGGAATTTGTCGGTGTGGGAGGTTTTTTTGTTGATTTTTTTTCCCTCTCACTTTGGGGAAGAGCAGCTGGTGCCTCGTGAGTGGAGTCAGCAGCACGGGGGGACTCTGCTCCTGCAGGGTGGGCTCTGTCCTAGCTCAGCTCTGAGACCTTTTAAACCCCATATCCAACCAGGGACTGCTGTGGAGGCTGGGGGGGATGTGTTCTGCTCGGCTGGGGGTTGGGTTTTTTGGGGAAGAGCTCATTTCTGCCATCCTCCATCCCCCTTACCTGCACTGAGGTGTCTCATCTCTTTAAGTCAACACAGAGCAATTGGCCTGTGTTCCCTCAGAGGTGACATCTCACATCTGACTCATCCTCTGGGCTCAGGATGTCTCTCCCTTTTTACAAAATCCTGTTTTTTCTTCCTACTGCCAAGGTAACTGCATTTTTTTTTCTTTTTTTGGTCTAAGAAAGTACAGCAAGAGCCACTTGAAAGGAGCAGGAGCTCGAGGAGCTCTGCCTTAGAACCAAGGCAGACGGTCCTGGGAAGTGAGAGTAATTAAAAACTGTAATATCTCCCCTAAGGCTCGTGGTCAATTATCCATGAATGGCAACTTTAGCTTGTGATTGGATGCTTTTCCTGGAGGATAAAGCTGGAGCTGGAATGAGCTCAAGAAGGCCCATGGCTGGTTGTTTTGGAAGGGGGCCTGGACAACCACAGGAGCCCTGACTGATCTGTCAGAGGGAGCTGCTTTAACAAAAGAACCCAGTTTTTGTTGTGTTTTTTGTTTTTTGTTTTTTGTTTTTTTTTTTCCAGGCTTCTTTTCCAACTTTTTTGAGCTTCTCCAGCTTTGCCACTGAAGCCAAATTCCTCAAAGAGTGGCCACAAGACTTGGGAGAGTTTGGCTGGAGGGAAAAGTTTCCAGCTCATCTTTTGGTGGTGCTGCCCTTCCAGTTCTTAAGAACTTCCAGAAGTGGTCAGCACCCAAAAATGAAATAATTTCAGTGATAACATATCTGAATGGGCAGCACTGAGCTGCTTTTGGGGACAGGGCAGGTGTCCTAAATGAATGACTTTGAACCTTCAGGCCTTTGGTAAAGGAGCCCATGAAAGATGAGAGTCTCACAAATGAGAAACAAACAGCTTTTCTCTGTAGGAGAGCTTGTATCTGAACTCTAAAACTTCTAAGACTTGGGATCAAAAAAAATCTTCAAAGCCTATTTTTATAAATGCAAGTATCAACAGGAGTCAGGGGGCTTTGGTTGAGGGGCTCTTACAAATCCCACGAGGTGCTTATCTGCCTCTTTTTTTGGCTGATACCCTTTGAAATTCTGTCCCAAAGCACTTGAATCGCTCCTGGAAATTTACACTTCGAAATTACCTGCGTGCCTGCAGCCACAGCCCTGCCTTCTCCTAATTGCCACATCAATTAAAAACCTCCCTGCTGCCAGCAGCCCCTCCTGCAAGGGGAGTGCAGGAGTTTCACCCAGGCTGCTTTTTATGGCCCCCCCTCTTTGGGTTCGCCACAAAATTTAGCGAGGGAACCTGTCTCCGTTCCCTCCTTCCCATGCAGCAAACTAATTGAAAGCACCATGAATGTTAACGATGCATTTCGCATTGGGAAGTTAGAGGGGTGATTAATACGTTGTACATCGTATATTAACACCTTCTCAGGGGCATAATGAAGACAAAATATATGCTCTGAGACGAGGCTGTTTATTTCTCCATGTGTTCCCTGTGTTCCACCATCCCTTCCCATGGTGAAATACAAGCTTTCCAATCCACAGGGTTTTGTTTCAAAGTACGATTTTAAATCAATCAATAAACTTTTATGTCTTAATCCTCCCTTTTTTTTTTTTTTTTTTTTTGTTTTAATTTTTCCCTCCCTTTTGATGGAGTGGCTGGAACAAAAGGCACAAAGGGAAGGGGATTTGAGGAGGGAAAGGCTGAGTGCTGTGCCAGGTTCCTGGAGCTGTCACCCCGTGGTGCTGGAGGGAATGAAGCTGGAAAAAGAACCCAGGGAAAGCTTTTTTCCCCTCTCTTCTGCTCCTTGACCGATGGCTCCAGAATCCTTGTAATTCTCTTTTTTTTTTTAATTATTGTGATAAATGGCTCCTGTGGCTGGAGCTTGGCTGGAGGCCGGGCTCTGATGGATCTGTGAGGCTGCTGGAGGCTCTGAGTGCATCCGTGTGACGAGCACACATCAGTCCCTGTCCCTGCTGGGAGCCCACACTGGGCCACCTCTGCCTCTTCTTCCTCCTGGCTGCTCCTCCCCCTTCCAAGGATTGTCACCTTCTGGATCTGGCGCTGCTGTGGCCCCAACCCTGCTGTTGGTTTATCCCAACCTCTTGTCCGTGCCATATTCCCAAAGCTCTGCCTCCAGGAGGGATTTCAGCAGGGCAGGGATCACATCCAGGCACGGCTTTTGGGAGCAGGGACATCCTGACCAATGCCCAAAGGGTGAGTCCTGCAACTTTGCACTCTAAAAGAGTTCAAAAGCCTCCCAAAAGTTGGTTTTGCTGCAGATGTTTGAACAGGCTCGTTGTTTTCCAAGAAACTCGCAGCTCCTGCTGCCCTGCACCTCCTGCTGTCCCTTTCCAAGCCAGATTCAGTCTCCAGTTTGCTGAACAAACCTTGAGCCCAGCAAAGGTGGTCAGAACAATTCCACTGAATTAATTGGGTTAACAATTCCAGTTAATTCCAGCATGTAGTGACAGGAGAAGGGGGAATATTTCAAGCTGAGTTAGATGGGATATGAGTTAATTTTTTTTTCCTGTGAGGGTCTGGCACAGTTTTCCCAGTGGCTGCCCCATCCCTGGAAGTGTGCAAGGCCAGGTTGGAGCACCCTGGGACAGTGGGAGGTGTCCCTGCCATGGAGGGGTGGGATGAGATGGGATTTAAAGTCCCTCCCAACCCCAACCATTCTGGATTCCACACCATTGGTATTCACCTGTTGCTCTGGGTGTGTTGGAGATTGATTATTTTTAGTGTGACTTTGTGTGGTGACATTGGAATTGTTCCCTCAGCTCGAGATTTTGGCTGGGGTTATTTATGATGGACAGTGTGTGATTTTTTTTCTTTTTCTTTTTTTTTATCATAATGAAGAATGTCTGGTTCAGTGCCTAGATGTGCTCCTGTGGAAGTGTGGGATCTGTTGAAATTCTCATAAATCCCATAAATCATCAGGGACAGTGAAGCTGTAAACTGGAAAAGCCCTTCAGGTGGCAAGGCAGGACACTGATGCTCCAAACCTTGAGCATCAGCTGTTTCAGGAGCAGGAGCAGACCCACATCCCTGTGGATAAAACCTCAGCACAAGGCTGGAAGTTTTTTTTTTCCAGCTGTGACAGAAACCTCAGAGCCCTTCTGGCCATCCCAACCCCTCTCCACAGGCAGCAAGGCTGATGAGCATCCTCATTTTCGCCTCTCTGAGTAGAAAACTCAGGGAAATGAGTCTTTGGGAATATTGTGGTGGTGGGTGGGACGTGTGCTGGAGGCTGATTATGTAACTGCAGGAAGGGGAAGGCGGGCACGGGAGCTGTAACACGTCTATAATTAAGCACAACAAACAGCCAGAAAACAACAAACACTTCTTAACCCCCATTCTTGGCCACAGCTGAATTATTATTTTCCTGCCTTGGCAAAGTCATTAGAGGGGAAAGCGACAGGGGGAGAAGCATCTATGTGTTAATTCATTAAGTGTGTTTGAAAACGTTATTTTGGGTTTTTTTTGTATCTTTAATGAATGAAAATTAAATCTGAGAATGGTTAGAGAGGCCTGGTGAGAGCAGCAGAGCTCCCTCAGGCTGTAGGCAGCTCCTATTAATAGCACCTGGCACTGCTGTTCCCACCAGTTGGGTGAAAAAGAGCCCCAGTTCTGGAGTGTTTTTCCAAACAGCGAGGGGAGGAACCAACCTGGAGTAATTCCTGCTCTGCAAGCTGTGTGTTTATCCACTTTCTGAATGAATGGAAATGTGCTTTATTTATTAAAACGAGCAAAATGTCTTTTACCTTCAGGACTTGGCATATTTTTGCTGTCCTTGCTGCCTCCTCTCCATTTCATCTGCCTTTAAGCCACGGATTTGCATGAAACCAGCATAAAACTCTGTTTTATCTGGATGCCAGTGGGCTCAAATGGAGGCTCCTGTGTTTCTTGGCTGAGTCCCTGCCCTCAGAGCAGAGTCCTGTGGCTGTGGACACGACCTTCCCCTGCTGTATGTTAACCTCCTTCCTTGCTCGCCTCTAATTAATCTCCCGTTAATAACCCAGCCCGAAAGAGCTGCAGATGTGAGGAGTCACAGCCAGAGCTGGAATCCAGAGTGAGGTTACCAGGGGATCGTTCAGGTTGGTGTAACAGGAGTTTTTCCTTCTCCTGCCCTTCCCAGTGGGTGATGCAGGATTGACTGCTGCCCTTCCCTGCCCTCCTGCTCCCCCAGGCATTCCAGCCTGCCCGTAAATCCGGGGCTGTTGCTTCTCCCAGCCGTGCTGCTGAGCTCAGAGCAGCCTCCTGCTCGCTGCTCCATGTCTGTCTGTCTGCCTGCTGCCTCTCCTGGGCTCACATCCCAATTTTTGGGGGGTCACCAGGCTGTGTCTTTGCTGGTCTGCAGCTTGCCTGGTGTGACTCTGCTGAAGGCTGGAGGAAAAAATCCAACTCGAATTTTTCCCGGGCTGGTGGCTTTCTCAGCTCCAGCTCGGATCTTTCCCAGGCTGAGGACTTTTCTCAGAAATAAACATGAGAAAGAAGAATGAATAAGATAAATTAACACCTGGTGTTGATCACAGGACTGTGCATGTACTATGGGATGTTTTGCACAAAGCATGTTTTCAAAGAGGTGTTGCCTTCTTGGACCAATGAGCCTTTTCTATTTTGTGTTGCACGATCTATCCTATATAAGTGCGATGGCTTTTCAATAAATCACCTCTTCTCACTGCTTTGAAGAGGTCCTGTGTGTGTTGCTGCATATTTGTCATTCCTAATCAGACAGCTGAGCAAAACTCACTGGGTTTGGAAATATGGGTGAGGAATAACAGGCTGGAAAGTGGAGGTGGGTCAGGGAATTTCAGGAGATGATGCAGGAGCTGTCCAGGCTTGGGTACCACCCATATTTTTGATTCATAACTATAAAGGAAATAATTTTAAAGGAGGTGTTGTAAAGTCCTATTTTGCTCATGGATAAGGATTTCCCAATCCTCCAGAGATCCTTTTGTGCTCTGAAATTGTCTGGGTTGTGCTGCCACTCCCAAAAGCCTGGAATGCTGCTGGCACCTGGGGATCTGGAGGGATCCATTGTCCTGGAATGGCCAGGCAGGAGCCAGTGGCTGCCCTCAGAACCATTCCCACGTGGAATTTTCTCTTCCACACCTCGAGGCAGAGTAAATCCACACTGTCCTCATCCATAAGTGTGAGCCCTGCTGTACAAGCCTTCAGCAGATTGCAGGAGCTGCTTCCAGGAGAATAATTCAGGGATAAGGAGTCCCCAGATCCAACTTAGGAATGGCTGGTAATGACTCCCAGGGAGCAATTCCAGCATCCATAATCCTGGGATTCCTGGGAGGAGCCACACCTGTGGTGGTGGGGGGAGCAAAGGTACAAATCTGGGGTGGTTTGTGGGGTTTTGTGGGGAATTGGGGTGTGGGAAGCAGCACTGGGGCAAGGAGGAGTAAAGGGGCTGGTTAAAAAGATAAAGGCACAGACTTGAATGTCATTTTAGAAACCTTGATTAAAAAAAAAAATCCAGCTCAGAGGCTGTCAAGAGCAGAATGAAGGCTCAGATCAATAGGCTTTGAATGAATTCCTATAAAAAGGAAGAATTTGGGTTTGACTTTGTAGGCAGACTGCAGGAGAATCGAATCCATTGTCCCCAAAGGAGCAGTTCCAGCCCTCCTCTTGTCGAGATACTCGGGGATTTTAAAATCTGCCAGCTTTTAGTGGTGCTGGGGAAGGGAAAAAAGGGTAGAGGAGAGGTGGAAATTAAACCACAAATGTTCACAATAAAATAGTGATGGAAATGGAGGTGGACAGGGAAGGGGAGAGAACCTGGATTCAGTGCCAGGGGAGCAGTAACTCACCTGGGTGTTGGGCTGCTCTCAGGCATTGCTGCAAAGGCTGAAATCAACCTAGAGTTGGGGTTTGGGTGAATTTTGGCATCAAAAATCTGATTCCCATCCAGGAAATTGCTTGGTTTCCTTGCTGCAACCTTTTGAAATAAGCTCAAAATCTGGGCACAGAAATGTTTTCCAGGCACTCACCTGAATATTTGCACCATGCCTCTTGTCCAATCCACAAACTCGTGTTCTGCACAGATTTTCCACCTAAAATCTGAGTTCTCTGTATGGATATATGGCAAACTTATACTTCTTTGATGGTGATATTTCATTTTTTGGTGCTGTTTCTTGGCTCTCCCTCCCAAATCTCCTGACAGTCAGTGGTGCCCTCAAGAGCTGGAGGCATCTTCTCTCCTTGTAGCAACATTTGAATCCAGGCTGGCACTTCCAGGGTTGTTATGGCACAGACAAAATGGCATTTTTGATGCTCCTTTGGATAAATCCCTGCAGTACCAAAGCCAAAAAACCTCATAGGGAATACATCTGGTTTTACAGAGGGGGAAAGAGAGCCAGGGAGTTATTTAGGGGTAGGGAACAGGGCATTTTCAGGGCTAAAAATGGCTTTGTGGAGTGGCCCAGGCTCGGGGGTGTTTTTGGCTGCTGCAGTCCCAGGCACCAACAGCTCCTCACCCACACAGATCCACACACTGCTGCTGGGTGAGCCCTTGGAAAACTCCAGCAGGCAGCTCTCCAGGCTTTCCCAGGCTGTCAGAGAAGGGATGCTGCCCCTTGGGGGCTGGGATTTTTGGGAGGGGATTTCCTGGGAAAAGTGATTCCTGTCCAGCTCTGATATTGCCCCTACCGGCCCCAAGCAGAGCCAGAAATGGGAATAACAGGAATAAAAGTGTGAAATTTTGTGGGTTTTCCCCTTGAACGTGCAAAACTCAGGGTTATGTTTTGATGGGGCTTCTGAGCACGTGGCTGAGACTCGATCCTTGTTGTACTCACCCAAATTCTGGTGGATCAGGTGCTGCCAAACCCAAATAAATTATTTTATTTTTTTTAAATTATTTTCTTGGATCTCCAGATTCTCACAAAATCAAAATGCTGGAAGGTCCAAACCTGAAAGGAGTCTTCAAGCCCCATTTAACAAAATTTTTGTTTGTGGTGGTTTTTATTGGGTTTTTCCCTGGTTTCCATCAGGAGGATGGAATATTTCAGGGTTATACTGTGATGGGATATTTCAGGGTTATACTGTGATGGGATATTTCAGGGTTATCCTGTGATGGGATATTTCAGGGTTATACTATGATGGGATATTTCAGGGTTATCCTACAATGGGATATTTCAGGGTTATCCTATGATGGGATATTTCAGGGTTAT
>WBND01000490.1:148452-158728 GCA_013398595.1 Tychaedon coryphoeus
ATATTTCAGGGTTATCCTATGATGGGATATTTCAGGGTTATACTGTGATGGGATATTTCAGGGTTATCCTACAATGGGATATTTCAGGGTTATACTGTGATGGGATATTTCAGGGTTATTCTGTGATGGGATATTTCAGGGTTATCCTGTGATCTCAAGTCAGTGTCCTGTCAACCACTGTGGGGTTCTGGAAAGTCTCTTTGGGATTCTGGAAAAGGGAGGAGAGGGTCTTTGGGTCTTGGTTTTTAATGTGAGGATGGAAAAATGCTGAGAAGGGTTCCTTGAGTGCGTCACCTCCTCGCTGGTGCCAACGTGGGGTTGGTTTGGAGATGGATTTTTGGATTTTTGGCCACTCCAGCTCCTCTCCCAAGCCCATCAGGAGCCTGTGGGGCCAGCAGGCAGCTTTGATTCTGGGTTTGCAGATGACAGCAATGAATGACTGAACAGCTTCGTTACCGCGCCGTTAATTACCTTCATCCCACGCTCCCAGGCTGAGCACTGACCTGATGCTGCCAGAGCTGTGCTGCTTGTCCTGAGCTGGCAGGGCAGAGTTATGAGAGTCTCTTCCTCAGCTGGTGAATCACTGCTCTGCTCTGGGGTGAGGAAAGGGATTTTGCAGAATTTACCTCGCCTAACCCACCCTGCTCTCAGATTTTGGGGGGACTTTTCCAAAGCCCTGTCCCACTGTGGGGATGGGAATGGCTGAGCTGCTGCAGCACAGGGCAAAAACCTCCTTGGAAATGTTGTTAAAAGCTGTTATTCCCTCATTTTGTTAAATATTAGGCTTTTCTGTGAGTGCTGTCTGTAGATTTTGGGTGTGAAATGTTAATGGCAGCATGTTCTAGCTCTGCTTTGGGATTTTGAGGCACAGAGTGGGTTTCTTGGGGTTGTGCTGTGCAGGGACTCAGATGAACCTTGTGGGTTCCTTCCAGCTGAGGATATTCCAGAATTCTCTGTCTTTTTTAATTTTTTTTCTTCTGTGCAGAGCAGAACTTGATTTGACTTCCAACACATCATTTTTGGGGACAAGGAGCCATGATAATTTTATTTGGGGCGCTTCTGTGGTGCAAACAAATGGCAATAAAGTCCAGCTAGGCAGAAGGAGCAGGGTGTGGGCTGGAAGGAGGGAAGCACATTCCAAATTCAGCTGGAAAAAAATGCTGCTCCAGGTTCCCAGCGCCTGGGTTATTCCTGGCCAGAGCTAATGATGATGTATGAGCCTTGCAGAACACTCTTCATCCTGACACCTCTGCTAGAGAGGCCTGTGACATTATTCTCACTAGGTACAGGTGGTAAAATTAATGCATGAGGAGAGAAAGTTTGGCCAAGCAGCAGAGCTGGGGAGGAAATCTCGGTGTCCTGCAGCAGTGTCAGGCTTTGCCTCACAGGAGCCTTTCCCAGCTGCTGGAATTTGCTGTGGTTACTAAATCAAACCCTGCTGTTTTGGCAAGTCAGCAGCTTTATTCCCCTTTTTCCTGCATAATTCCTTGGCTGCTGGCTTCCATGGGATGCCACAAAGGGCTCTGAACCCCATGTCCCTGCATCTGCCAGTGAAAAAATCAAATATAAGTTTATCATCATCATCATCATCATCATCGTCATCTCCTTTCTGCTGAGCAGCTGCTTTGACTCTCACAGACTGCTCACAGAGCTTGTTGCAAAGTTTTTGAGGGTGTTTTGGGGGGTGTCAAATCTTCTACAGTTCCCTAAAAAGCCTTGGGAAGGAGCAAGGCCTGTGGCTGGTTTGGGCTGTGGTTATGGATGGGGTCACACCTGTGTGTGCTGCTCAGGGACACTGGCACTCCTTTTCTTATCCTGCTTTTGGGACAGAATCCTCATTTTAGCATGGACAAACTACATCTAAGCTCTGAATTACACCAGGACACCTAGCCTGCTCCTGAAGTGCATCTGTATCCCTTTGTCCCTCTCTGGTTCCTCTCTCAGGGTGCAGAGCTCTGCATCCTTCTGCCTTGTCCCTGTTTCTGCCCCGTGGCTCTCAGTTATTGCAGCTAAAACCTGCTTCTTGCACTTTGTGGAGCTTTTTTTCGTTTATATTTTCTTGCATGGATCCATTGGAGCCATTCTGTACCAACCCAAGTCCTGACTCTAATTTTTTTCTGTCTCCTTTATAGAAAGGAGAATGTGAAAATGTGTTGGCCAGGAGACACCCAGTGAGGAAGAGTGGGTCAGCACCAGTGGGAGCAGGAACAAAGCCATGAAAAGCCACAAGGAAATCCTTGTTGGACAGGAGCATGTGCCTTCCCTCATGATCTGCTTTTTTTTTTAATTCCCCTTGGTTCCAAGGTGTTGTCTCTTCTGCCAACTTCAGCTTCTCCATCACCCTGGGAGGAGCTGGATCAGATTCAAGAGGGGAGCAGATTCCCCTCCTCTGTGCAGGCTTTGAAGTGCCTGGACTGCTACAGCAGCAGTGATGGGGACAATCAGCATTTTTTGGGGACTGTTAATGGGTTTGGTTGCTACAGCTGCAGCCAGAGGTGCTGGCACCTCTGTGCACAGAATTCTGCAGCTGGAGAGGTCACACATCCTGAGCTGTGCCCTGGTGGCACAAACTGGCCCAGCTGGCACTGGGGAGCTGATGTTGGCTCTCTTTTGGGAAACTTCTCTCTCATTAAGGGTTTTATCACCTGGAGAAGTCACTGGGGTGGAAAGAGCCATTTCTGCCCGCTGGAAAATCCCTGCTATTTATTCCCTGAGCTAAAGGTCAGGCTGGCAATCTCCCCTACGTAGATAAAATAAGAAACCCTCCCCTCTCTGCTGCCTGGAGCACGTTTTGTTATCCCAGCATTCCTGTGGGAGGGAGCAATGGACTGGGGAGATTCTGGTGCTGGCTCCTGGCTCACCCTGAGCCTTCACTCACATCCCCACCCCACGCTCAGGCACTGCTGCTGCCCACCAGGAGCTGATTAAATGTTATGGAGAGCTCCAAATTCCCACTGCAGCTGTGCAGGATGTGGCACAGCCCAAAATTCCACTCAGGCTAAAATCAAATTAAAGTTTCCCAGCGTGATATTTTAGGAGGAGAATGAGGGAAAAAAAAAAAAAAAAAAAAAGATGGGATAAAAGAAAAACCCCAAACAAAAAGAGCCCCCTGCAGAGTTCATCTGGTGGATGGAGTTACAGTAAGTGAATGGAAATTAAAGGCTTTTCATAGAGATCTTCAGTATAATTTGATGGAAGACTTTAATTATTTCAAAGTGCCTAAGAAAAAGAGCTTGGAATGATTTTGAGAAAGTAGGGAGGGAGCTTTCACAAAAATATCTCTCTTCAGCAGCGTTTTGAGCTGTTGTTGGGCTGAAAGGCTGCTGTCAGCTCCAAGGGAGGGATTTGCAAATCCTGTGCCCCCCATGCCTCCCCAGAGAGCAATTCCTGCTGAGTGGCAGAGAGGGCCAGGGATGGGAGGAGGATGCAGGGAGAGCAGAGAGGCTGCAGGGCTCAGCTCCTTCATCAGCCCTGCCCAAGGCTCGGGGTGGAGAGGGCTGGGGGGAGCTGTGGGGAATTGGGGTCTCTGCTGGAGGCTGAGGCAGAGGCAGCATCCTCCCCTGGGCACCCTGGGGACATTGTGGGCTCTGTGCTGCAGTGTCACTCATCCAGTTCCTGCCTGGACAGCTCAGGAATTAACGGGTCCTTGTCTGGTCTCCAGGTTGACATAAATCCAGGGATCTGGAGACTGTCCATTCTTTCCCTGGGACTTGGATGCTCTGCTCCTGCCTCCAGCCTGGCTGGCTTTAGGCAGAAAGCTGGCCTCTTCCTGCTCTGAATGCTCGGTGCTTTTAACTCCCCCTCTTCCCCAGACATTCCTGGCTCTGCCTCTGTGCCCCTCTCTGGGATGGGGAGGGCAGGTCTGTACAGAATCAGGTTTAAAATCCAACATTTAGGTTGGAAAAACCCTCCCAGAGCATCGAGTCCAAGCTGTCCAAAGCCCAGAGCTCTGAGTGCCACCTCCAGGGATGGGGACTCCAAACCTCCCTGCAATGTTTAACCCCTTCAGTGCAGGAATTCTTCCTGCAGGACTCTGCCACCCATCTGTGAAGAGCATTCCTTGCTCTTCTCCTCTCTGAGCTTCTGCTGGGCTGACACTGCAGCAGAGTGGCCAAGGCTGGTGGAGCTGACACCAAGGAATGGATCTGAGTTAAAATTCCGTGGAAAAGCAGCTGCTGTCACTCCTGCAGCTCTGTGCTGCCAGGCTGTGGTGGAGGGTGGCAGGGAGGAGTGGCAGTGGCTCAGTACATCCAGGGGCCTTGCCTGGCTCCCTACAGCCAGGAGCTGTGCAGCACCAGGGATTTCCCACTAAACTTTCTTTCTCTCTCCATTCTGATGGTCCTGAGGTTGATTTGGGGCTCTCTGGGGGCTCTGTGCCCCCTCTGGCACATCAGGCTGGATAACAGCACCATGCTCCTCTGCAAGAACAAACCCTGCCAAGGAAGTTCAGGGCACAGGGAAAAAACACAGCCAGCTTGGATAAATAGAGGAGAGGGGGGCAGAACAGCAGGGAAGGAGTTTCAGAGCAGGGGAAGGCAGGCACTGATGCCTCCTCCCCGAGGAGGGTGTTGGGCAGGCAGCTGGCCAAGAGTGCTGGTAGCCATGGGGATGGGAGGAAAAGGGGGATGCTCGGATGCAGTCAGGGAAAAAAGGACAGGCACTCATCACCCTGGCTGCAGCAGGAGGTGAGCTGCTTCTATTTTCAGTTCTCCTGATGAGCACTGCCAGGCTAGGGGAGGCATCAGGGTGAAGCAAATCCGAGCAGGGAGCTGTTGGGATATGAAGGAGGGAGATGAACTCTGTTTTTTGGGGCTTGAATGGCTGCAGTCATGCAGGAGAGAGGGAGCAGGCAGTGGACTTCAGGGAGAAGCTGGGTCTGAGGGACTTTGGGTGTTTGCAGCCCTAATGAGCAGCTCCTTGGAAGTGCTGCTCACAGAGGTCCTGCAGGACAGAGGATCTGAGCCTGCTCGGGGGCCAGAGTTAATCCAGCACCTCAGTAACAGCAAATGATGCACTGTTTATTGCTGAGAGTGTTGTTTTCTGGGTTTTTTTTCCCCTGATGTGTCAAAGGCTTTCTGCACCGATCATTCTTTGCTGCATTCCCTGGCTGAAGCTGCTGCTGGAGGAAAAGGAGTCTGAGCCTTGTGCTTGGCCAGGCTCCTGTGCAGTGTCACTGCAGGGCTTTGGGCTGGGCTTTTCTCCACTCTCACCCCATGGCACCAGCCCCCAGCCCCATCCCTCCCACACCCCATCTCCTGTGCCAGGGGGTGGAACTGGAGCCCCCAGGGATGATGCCCAGCTCAGTGGCTGAAATCCAGGTGTGGAAGAACCTTCCAGATGTGTTCCCATCCCAGCTGCTGTTGGGGTGGGGGCAGGGAGCTTCCTATGAGTTCAGGGCACCAGGAAGCACTGAGGTGCTGCAGCTGGTTCTGGTTTTGATTTAAGGCTCTATTTGCCCACACCAGGCTGCCCTTGCTCTGTTAATTACAGGTCACCACCTCCCTGAGCTCTTGGAGGGGTTGTTGTTGAAGCAGCAGCATTTTTGGGGGGTGGCAAAGGGAGAATGGCCCCCAATGTTTGTGGTTTGGAGGGGAGGAAAAGCTGCTCCAGCTCAGGCTGGGGGGCTGATGAAGATCCCTCCTCCACCTTCAGGGCTGCTCTCTCCCACCAGCAGTACAGAAACTACTTTTGGGAAGGAATAATGTGGATTTTAGCATTAACAGCTTTTCTTTTTGGGGGGCAGGGGGGAGGCTCAGAGGCTGCCATTTCACAGCAGTCAGCAGCAATCAGCTGGGCTGGTGGCTCCTGGAATAGCTGGGGAGCCTGCTGGGCTCCAGACTGCTTCAAAATGAGCTGTGCTGAATCACAGCCACTCCAAACTCCCTCTGCTTGCAGCAGGGCTGGGGTGAATTCCAGAGGGTGGGGGAATAAAGCCCAAGTGGTTCCCGTGAGCTGGGGAGTTAAGGCAGCCTGGAGAGTTGTTTGTGCCTCGTGGCTGAGCTCAGCAACTCTAATTGATGATTTCCCCCACATTTAGGGTGTGCATAACATCCTTCCCTGGTGGATTCCTTGGTGCCTGATGGGAGCAGAGCTAAACATTTCCCTCTGTGAGGAAATCTTTCTCTCCTCTAGCAGACTGGGATTTCATGAAACTCAGAGAAACCAGGAGTTTTTTATGAGCCTGCATCCCCATGGAATTTGGCTGGGAGTGGCCATCCCACTCCAGATTGATTAGGGATGGGCACACAGTGGGTGGGGAAAGCTCAGCTGCTTGAGCCTCTTTCTCTGCTGTTGGGACACAACCAGAAGTGTCTGGATGGGCAAGAGCAGGTTCAGGGTGTCCCATTCCTGTGGGCTCACCTGCCCAGGCTGTGACTTGGGGCTGGAGGGTGGCAGCTGCTTCAGGACGTGGTGCTGGGGTCTGGATGGATTAAAGGTCAAGATGCAAACATTAGAGTTGGGCTAAGCCTGGTTAATGAGCACAATTCATGCCAGAGCTGGAGGAGAGTGATGTGATGAGGCTTTTCAGAGCACCCAGCTTGGGCAGAGCTTTGTCCTTCCCTCATTTAACTGGAATTGATGCTAAGCCAGTGATGAGAACAACTGCAAAGCCAGCTCTGGGAAGGGCTGCTCCTTGCTCACTTTGGAAACTGGACATCACTGATGAGGATGAGGGCTCTGGGAGCAGTTTTGGGGATGCTGCTGAGCCAGGAGCACGACCTGTACTGCCAGGGTGGGCACGGTGGATTTGTTCAGGGAACAAATTTGGTTTTTGTGCTGAGGCCACGTCCTGGGCCTTTGTGGGGCTCTGTGTCACACTTTGCTAACGAGGCCAAGTGATCTTTTCTCTCTGGGGAAAGGCCAGGACTGTGGTGTCACTCCTCATCCTGTACCACGCTGCAGGCAGGGCAGAGAGTGGAGTAAAACCTCCCCAAGTGTCTGGGAGATTCACCCCGTGCTTGGCTCTTCAAATGCTGGCTCCCTTTGAATCTCAGGATCACAAAATGCTTTGGGTTGGAAGGGACTTTAAAGCTCATCTCATTCCCACCCCCTCCATGGGCAGGGACAGCTTCTGCTGGACCAGGCTGCAGCATCAATGCTGGAAGGTTTTGTGGCTGTGGGGTTTTCCTCAGGGTGGTTTTTATGGCAGTGCAGGCACCATTAGCACTTTTGGGATCTCTACTCAGCTTTAGTGTAGAAAAGCTGGGATCTCCTGCTCTGTCTGGGCAAGCTCCCTTTAGCAAGAAAGGAGAAATGGTGAATAACCACAGGGAGCTGCCCTGGAATTGTGTCTGTGAAGTCACCAGACTTTGGAGAAACAAAGGATAAAGCAGACAGAAAGGAATTTATCTCCAGGCTGATGAAACCCGAGCAGTGCTGGGCTCCAAAGCACTTCCTGCATCACCAGGCAAGCTGCTCTGAGCCCAAACTTCCCGTTATGCAAAAGGCTCCCCAAGCCTTAAATAAACCCAGGAAAGGCCATGAGACAGGGAGGGGAGCGTGGTGAGGCACTGAGAGGTGCCAGAGCCAGGGCTGTGGAGACAAGCCATGTCTGAGAGTGAATTTTCTGTGCTGTGCTGGTGCTGAGCAGCTTCTTGCCAAGGCTGAGTGTGAGATTTGTCTGGTCTCCTGCCCAGCAATGTATCGACAGGAGCAGAGGAAATCTCCTTTTGTCAGCCAACACTGCCTCTCTCCTGTCCTTTCCCCATCCCTGCTCTGGGGATGCTCCTGCTGCTGAGCCAGGGAATCTCTGCTGGATTCAAAGCAAATCCCATTCCCTCTGTCTCACATCCCCACCAGAGAGGGAGGTCAGCAAATAAAACCCCAAAAAAACCCCTGAGTGCTCCCCTTGTCTGGCTGGAGCCAGAATTCCCCTTTTTTATGTGGGATTTGGTGTGTGGGTACAACAAGCAGAGGAAAAGTGCCAGGGCTGCCCATTCTCCTCCATCCCTCTGGGTTTTGGGTGTTTCATCTCAGCAACACAGGAGCACTGCACCCCTAATTGGTGCTTTTTGCTGTTAATTAATCAAACCCATGGTTTTCTGGCTTGAAATCTTTTTTTTTTTTTTTCTTCTTGTCACTTCTGCTACAAGCAGGATTAAAAGCTTCTCTCATGCAAAATAATGCCTTTAATTGCATCTTCACATACAAGTTTGGACTTTGATTCTGACTTCCTGTGCAAGACTCTTTAATTGCTGCATTATTCTTTTGCATCTGGTGGTTGTGTGCAGCTGTGCCACTGCACGAGCATCTCCCAGCTCCTGTATTTTCCTTCCATCCCATTATTTTTGCAGGTTTCTTTGCTCCCTTGCCCCCCAGCCTATCACCCCTGTGCTTTTTTGTGCCTATTCTCAGCCTGGCATCTGTCCTCGTTCCCACCTCCCTCCCTGTGCATATGCTCCCTGTCATCCAAATGCACCCCAGCAATCCTCACTCCATCCAAACACACAAATATCATCTTCAGCCATTCACAAACTTCCTCCTCCTATCCTCAAAAACCCAGACTTTTGGAGCTTGGATGGATCAAAATGTTCTTTGGGTGATAGATGGGAGATGAATCTATTTGTTTCACTTAGACTTTTGGCAGCAATAAAAAGAAGCAGCCTTGGCTTTTTGGCCATAAACCACTTCTTGCAGGTTGGTTTGGTAGAGGCTGCTTTGTTTTCCTTTCTTCTCCCTCTTCAATCTGCCAGGGACTCTAAGTTAAATAAATAGATTAATCTTCTTTCTGTAGCCCAGAGATCAGGTTGATGCATTTAAGAGCTTTCTCTCCCTCTAGACTCCTGAGATGTTCACAGATCCGATTCATATTTTAGAACTTCCTTCATGTGTAAAGAGCCTCGTTGGTGCAGCAGCAATTCTTCACTAACAGCAAATAGGGCTCTGTGCTCCTTGGGTCTCTTTTCTTCTGAGAGAGCTGAAAATTTTCCATCAAAGCCTTTTTTTTTTTTTTTTTGCTAAAAGGAGAAATTTTTTTCTTTTTTCGTGGAAAAAGAGCAGTCTTTGGAGAGGTGGGGGGGAGCTGCCTGAAGGTTTCCTTCAAAAGGGAAAGTTGGTGTTTTGTGTGTTGAAGGTTGGATCACTGTGAGCCAAATGGCTGAGAGCAGGTTCCCAAAAGCGTCTGCACTTGGCAAAACAAAAGTGTGGCACAACTGGAAAAGTCGTGGCTTTCCAGGAGGGGAAAATGGGTTTCTGATCAGCTCTGTTTGCTGTGCTAAAGGTGATGCACTGAGTGCAAGGAAACCTCAAAAAGGAGGAGTTTTGAAGCAGTTCCTTCTGAATGCACTCCTTGAAATGTAATAAAAGTGGGGTCCTGAGTGGGTTTTACATCCACTTTGTGCACTCACAACATGGTTTTGTAAGAGACAGGCAAGGAGGTTGGGGAAATGAAAGGTTTAATGCCAGTGGGCACTTGGACCTTGCACTGTTGTGCTAAAATTTCTAAAGCTGTGGACACTTTCCCTATCCCAGGTTGCTCCAAGCCACGTCCAGCCTTGGACACTTTCAGGGATGGAGCAACCCTGGAACATCCATTTGAAAAAGCCACGGTTGTTTGTTCCCTATTGGAACAAAACCCAGACTCCAAAACTCAATTTTTATCCATTTCTCAGTGTAAGACCTTTGCTGATTTTAAACCTTTTTTCCTGGTTAAGCTTTTGATGAATCCAGGGCTCTGGCTGTGCTCATTTATTCAGGGTTTCTTTGCAGGCAGACTTGTTGAGCAGCTCAGATTCTGCTCACCTCAGAGTGTCCCCAGGCCACCTCAGCTGGAGAGATCACTTTGCATTTCCCTCTCCAAAATCCCCTCCTGTACTGCTGTCTGCAGTGCAAGCTCTGCTCTGTCCCTCACCAGAGGTGTTTAATGGAAGTGAAGGTCTGCAGAGAGGGCAGGAGTCTTCTGCTGAATAAATATGCCATAAAATGTGTCAGGGGAGCCACTTTAGATAGGAAAAAGCAGCTGCACACGGAGGGGTTTGTGCCTGCCAGGGGTGGGGAGGCAAACAAAGCTTTTCTTCCTTCTTTAGAGACGATTTCTGACCTGCCCAGAATTTTTATCTGAGGTAAACAACCCTCAGCCTCGTGTTTTGTGCTGAGAATGGCCCAGGACTGAGGGGCTGGTCACAGATTGAGGGGCTGGTCATGGATTGAGATGCTGGTCCAGGATTTGGGGTGCTGATTATGGATTGGGGTGCTGGTCACAGATTGAGGTGCTGGCTGTGGGATCAGAGGGGCAGAGCTGCTGTGGCCACCTCTGGCTCTGTTTAATGTCACCTCA
>WBND01000490.1:168937-192371 GCA_013398595.1 Tychaedon coryphoeus
TCCCTTCCCTGGACATGCTCCAGCCCCTCCATGTCCTTCCCTGAGGTGATTCCATAGAGCTTTGGCAGGGAACGATGGGGATGTAAACTCCAGCAACCCTCTCTAATTTCAAGCAGGCATTTCCCTCCTGTTTGGCTGGAAATTGAGGGGTTTGTTACCCCCTTTTCCCTTTTCCCTGCCCTGGTCTGACATTCCCTCCCAGATTTTTTCTTTGAGCTGTGGCTGTTCATCAGCAGGGGCTGGCCAGGAAAGCACCCTGGGGGTAGCAGTGAAAGAAGCAGGAGCTCAAAGGAGCTAAAAAAGGATGGGAACAGGGCTGTGAGTGTCGAGGAGCAGCTGCAGAAACAGACCTGAGCACCTGGAAGCTCTCTGGGTGGCAAACCTGGCTGTGCTGCTGTCCCCTTCCCTGGTTCCATGGCTGTGTGTGTTCCACCAGCTCCATCCAGCTCCTCCCGGGCTGGGAGCGAGCCTGACCTGATCCTGCTGTTTTGTCAATATCTCAGGAAGTTTGGAAATAGCTGCTCAAAGTGCTCAAATGATAACATTGCTCTGCAATCTGTCTCTGCCGCTGCCAGCGCTTCCAAATAACCAATTTCCCACGTGCTTAACCTTTTAGGGCTTCTCTTCCCCAGGAATTACTCTGGAACTCCCACTGAAAAGAGGGGGGAAAATGGAGAAAATTGCTATTTGCCCTTCACAGAGGTGGCTCATGATTTTCCAGGTGTTTTTTGGGGAGTTTCTTGCTTTTTAAAATAGGTTGAGAGTGCTGAAATGGAGATGCTCTCCCCATGTCTGGCTGACAGCTGAGCATGAGATCCCTCAATTTCCTGGAATTGGGATGCAGGAGGGAGAGCTGGAGGTGGGAGCTTCCCAAGGGAGGCTGATGCAGGAAGGGATCAAACCCCAGGGAGTGGAGAAGTCCTGGAGCTGCCTGGATTTTTATTTCTGTGGCCCTGTCTCTGCATTTGTGAAAGGGGAATGGTCCCTGTGGAGAGTGCTGAGATAAGCTGGAGGAAGTCTTAAATGTAATCTAAAAATAGATTAATTGGAAAATTGCAAGAAAAAGGCAGGGACAAAACTCCTGGTAACTTCAAAGGCAGATTAAAGACTTTGCCTGTGTCAGGACTTCGGTGTTTGGCCCAAGAATGAGACAAATGGAAGAGGGTGAGAATGTTTGCCAGCAAGCTGGAGAAGGGAGAGATAAGGTAACAGATGAAACACTCAAAGTCAGCATTTAAGGACATTGCTGCCTGTGGAGATAATTTTATCAACTCCAGAGACAACCCTTTTGGTTTTTTTGTTGTTTTTTTTTTCTATGAAGTAAAATCTGCCCTTTATGAAGCTGCTTAAAATGGTATTTGTTACAAATTTGATTAGCTGTGCTGCAGGAGCCTGCTGTGGGACAGCCAGTGCCAATATCTGTGCTGATGATGAGTTTGTGGATTTTTCCACCTCCTGCCCTTCATTTTGCTGCTGTTGTGACTTTGGAACTTGGACCTCTGTGTGGTTGGGTGGTGAGACCTTGTGTGAGGACAAAAAAAAAGATGCTTTTGGAATCTGAAAGTTTGAAAGTCTTCTTGTTCCTGAAAGGGGGGGAAGGAGGTGACTGGAATTGTGGCAAGGAATTGGTTTCTAGTTTGGTGTGAGGCCCAAGTGACTTCTGCCTCCTAAACCCTTCCCTCAGATCGTGGTTTGCTATGAAAATGTTTTGTCCCCTCCTAAAATCAGCAACCAGTATTACATAATGAGTTGCAGGCTGCTCTGAGTAGTAAGATTAAGGAGGGGGGGTGGGTGAGAACAGAAGTCAGAGATGTGACTCAATATTGATTTCCACTTGTTTTTGTTGAAACGCTAAAAATGCCAAGATGAAATATTTGGACTTTTCCTCGTGTTTCTTTCATTTTTAAATTTTTTTTTTTTTTTCTCCCAAGGAGCTCTCTGCCCAGTTTGATTCCAGCCCCTGAATAATTCATAGTCTGTAAATAGCTTCCTCCTCCTCGGGTAAATGGAGCCTTTGTGTGCAGTGCTGCTGGGGCAGAGCAGAGGGGCTCAGGGCTGTGTTTTGTCTCTCCCTGCAGAGTTATGTCATGCCCAGACCAGCACAGGGCTCCATGAGGATTTATGGAAGATGCTCCGTGTCTTGGCGCCTCTGGTGCTCCTTCTGCTGTGGCTGATGAGGATCTGGGCCAGCCCCCATTCCCTGAGGATTGGTGAGTGCACACCTGGCTCAGCTTTGGCTTTTTGGAGGGGGAAGTGCTCCCTGCCTGCTGGGCTGTCCCTGCTCAGCTGGGGCTGGCACTGGCTGCAAGGTTCTCTCCTCCTGTAGGGGAGGTGCAGCTCCTGGGAGTGGAGGCACCGAGCTGCTCCCTGAATTTTGGGTGTTTTGGGCATGTTCTGTGCTTAGTTTGTACATGAAATGTAATTTATGGTGTGCTGGCAGTTGCTGAAGTTCCTCCACGAATTTGGGGAATGTTCTCTCTTTAGTTTGTACATGAAATACAGTTTGTGGTAACTTTACACATTGAGCTCCTCCCTGAATTTTGGGTCTGTTCTCTCTTTAGTTCATAAATGAAATGTAATTTATGGTGAGCTGCCACTTGCTGAAGTTCCTCCACGAATTTGGGGAATGTTCTCTCTTTAGTTTGTACATGAAATGTAATTTATGATGAGTTCATGCACTTGCTGAAATTCCTCCTTGCATTTTGGGAATGTTGTCTCCTTCCCCTTGTACATAAATGCAGTTTATGGTGACTTTACACATTGAGCTCCTCCCTGCATTTTGGGAATATTGTCTCTTTAGTTTGTACATGAAATATAATTTATGGTGAGCTGACACTTGCTGAAGTTCCTCCACGAATTTTGGGAATGTTCTCTCTTTCTTCTTGTACATGAAATGAAGTTTATGGTGAGTTTACACATGGAGTTCCTCCCTGCATTTTGGGAATGTTCTGTATTCAGTTTGTAAATGAAATGTAGTTTATGGTGAGCTTGCACATGGAGCTCCTCTCTGCATCCCTGCATTTTGGGAATGCTCTCTACTTCCTTTTGTAAATGAAACGCAGTTTATGGTGAGCTGACAAAGTTGCTAAAATTCCTTGATGAATTTTGGTCATGTTGTCTCTTCCTTTTATAAATGAATTTAGTTTATGGCGAGTTGACACAGTTGCTGAGCTCCTCCCTGCATTTTTGGAAATGTTCTCTACTTCCTTTTATCAATGAAATGCAGTTTATGGTGAGTGGACACACTGAGCTCCTCCCTGCGTTTTGGGATATTCTCTCTTTAGTTTGTAAATGAAATGCAGTTTATGATGAGCTGACACACTTGCTGAAGTTCATCCTTGCATTTTGGAAATGTCATCTCTTCCTCTTGTAAATGAAATGCAGTTTATGTTGAATTTCCATATTTGTGTTGGTTTTCATGGTGCTGATGTTGCTCTTCCTGTGTGAATTCAAAGCCACACCTCAAAGAGCCACTGAGGAGCTGAACTCCCTCCTCTCCTGAACTCCACATAAAATGAAATATTTCTCTGTCACCAATATTTTTGCCCTCCATTGATGAGCAAGGGGTGCCAGAGCCCAACCTGCCCCAAGAACTGTGCTAACCCCAAAATGCCCCTTTGCAGGGAGGCCCCAGGAGTTCAGGCTCCTTTGGGCTGTGTGAAAAGCATTCAGGGAGAGGCACCATCCTTTTCCCAGGTGTCTGTGTGGATTAGGGAGCAGAAATTCATCCAGAAACCTCCTAATGGGACTCACCTCACAGATCTGACACTTTGCTCTGTTGTTTAGAGAGGAAATTCCTTCCCCTGGCTCTTCCCCTGCCTTTATGAACTATTTGTTGCAGATAAGCAGCCAATCCATCCCTGTCCCCATTTGCAGCTTTCACAGGTGGCACATTTGAGGTAGAATTACCTCTCCCCTCTGCTGGTGGAGCATGAGGCAGCTCAGGAAATACAGGCAGGGAGGCTGTGAGCTGGCAGGGGCCTGGGGAGGGTGGCTGGGTGTTTTTTATCCCTGGAATCCCTGATTCATGTGCAGCCCTCCCAGCCCTGCTGCCTGCACTTCACCTGATGGGCACATCCTCCACCCCACAGCAGGCAGGGATGGGGATGGAGGGTGAATTATCAGCATGAAGGTGAAAATCCTTCATTTTGCTTTGTGTCCTGGCTTTTTTGGGGAGCACTGTGGGGTTTTTTGGGAGGGTGGAAACCTCACAGAGCTGCAAACCTGGGCTCTGTTTGTTTCCCACCTCCCCAGAGTGAAAGGTGAAGGTGTTTGAGACCTGGGGCTGTGATTTTCAGCTGTGAAGGACTGGAAACTCAAATCTGAGCTGCAGCTTCCCTGTGGGAATGGCAGCTGCCTTCCAGCTTGGTTTGCTTTGGGGGGTTTGATGAGTGTTGCTCCTTCAAGGCTCAGTTTCATTTTTACGGTGCCTCCAACAAAAAAGTTAATAAAAATAAAGTGCAGAATAAAAAGAGGGGGAAAAATATTACCAGCAGCCCTGAAATCATTCCCAAATGCATGCTTTTGGCAAGGCAGGGAGATATGGTATCTAGCAACATAAATCAATGCTCTGCATAGGGGAGGAAAAACAAACCAGCAAGAACATTTTAAATATTCAGAGAAAATGTGAGCAAACATTTAAAACAATCCTGCAAACCATCTGATAGCAGGCTGCTGGAATGCACAGGGATGTGCTCAGTAATGGGAGGTGAGCTGGGCAGGGTCAGGGTGGGTTCTTCACCAGGAAAAAGAGATTATTCCCTGCAGCTCTTGGCTTCCAGGCAGAAGGAAGAACAGTGGTGCTGAGTCAGGGATGTTTGGCTTGTGCACCGAGCCCTGGGCTTCCCTGCTGCTGCTTTTTGGGGGTTTCAGGTGGATCTTGGCCCTGGCAGCCCTCGGTGGAGTGGAGAGGCAGCAGATTGCTTCATCTCTGAGCACTCTGTGAGCTCCTGCTGGCCTGGGCAGGACCCACAGCCAGTGTTGCATTGCAGTGAGCTTGAGAAGCATCATCTGTGGGAGGAATTGAGCAGAATTTGGGCTCCAGGGTGACCTTCCCCGTGCCTTTGGCTGCAGAGGCTCCTGATTTCTCTCCTTGACACACATGGGGGATGAACCATCCCTGCAAACCTGGCTTTTTTTTCAGCCTTGAATTGTTTGTTCCCTTCTGATGCAGCCCTGGAGAAAAATCTCCTTGTTCCTATTTTTCTGGAGACCTTGGTGGGGAAATCCAGGTCTAAAAGCTTTATCCAGAATGGTGATGTTTTATAGGAATGTCTTTTGTCAGTCAGTTCTGTGCTCTGTCTGGGTGAATTATTATCTCCATGGACCTCAAAAGGGAAGGAGCAGGCAGGGATGGGAGTGTTCTCACAGCTTTAAGAGCTCTGGGAGGGAAGGAATTGCCTCCAGGCAGCCTGGAGCCCATGGAAGAACCAGTGCAAGGCCTCCCAAAATATCCTAAGACCTCTTGCACAGTTTGTGCTGCATCCAGCCACCCCAAAACCCAAAAATCATCATCTCCCTGCTGCCCTCCAGGGTAGCATCTCCCCCATCCCTGCTCTCCTGCAGCACACAATGTGTGTGGGAGCAATTCTGGGTTTGTTTTCTGCCTGTTCACTCATGCTCAAGGAAGTGTCAGGAAATTTGCCTGAGTTATTTACTGGGTTATTTACTCAGCCTCACCAAGCAGAGTGTGGGGGCCCTAAATTGGCATTCTCTGCCTTGATTCATTGGGCGTGCTAAAGAAGCTCGTTTAAAATTCATACCCTGGCAAAAATTGTAGTTTATCCATGAATTGTCCTCACCAGGAGCAGGATCAGGAGCCCTGGCAGGATCTGCTGACAAACTCCTTCCAAGGCTTCCTGTAACCTTTCAGGATTGTCTCTGCCTGTGAAAACCCCTTATTTCCTCTTCCTCCCAGCTCTGCAAACTTTACACAGCAACTCCAGCATTTCAAAGTGTTTTTTGGGGTGAAACTTGATGTTTTCCTGCATCCACCTCTGGCTCAGCTGTCATTGCTGCCCCAGTGCTTTGTTTCATTTGTGGTCCAAGTCCTCATGAGCCCCTCCCTGATGCTGGGGTGTCACTGGAAGTGTCACCCTGGGTACTTTGTCCTTGTTTCTAGGCATGATTCCAAAATTCTGGAGTGCCTAAAGGGCTGGGAATCTCCCGTGTCTGCTGTGATGGTGGAACCAGAATTAATACACTCTCAATACAGGGGTTTTGAAATTAAATACAGAAACTAAATTTGAGCCTTAAAAATCAAGCTGATAGAGAAATACTAGGTTTTTTTCTCAATATATATATAAAGTAAATTTTGGCTTGAATTAAATTTTAGAATTTAATCATGGAATCATGGAATGGTTGGGTGCAGTTTGTCCATAGGTGTGGCTGAGCTGGGGGGCTGAAGAGAGGGAGAAAGGAGCATTAAAGACTGGTGAGGTAAAAATGAAATGGTGCAATTGTGGATGTTGAGTTCAGCTCCCCCAGCACACACAGAACTCTCCTGCAGGCGCTGCAGGGAAGATCCCACAAGGCAGAATTAGCATTTTAAAGGGTGCTGGTGGCTCTGATGATGAAGGTGCAGCCAGTCCCTGGATGCTGATGTCAGCAGGTAGCAAATCCTTCCTCCCAGGTGCGAGGATGAGGTGATGGGGGGAGGAAGCAGCTGTGCCTTTCACTGCAGGCAGCCTGAGTGGCTTTGTGGCACATTTTGTGCCATCCCCAGCTCCCCACCTCCTGTTTGCAGCTGGCTCACACAGCTTGAAACTCCTCTTCTCCCTCCTGCTGGAAATATTGCACACACACAAAGCACAAGCTCCTTTCTGGTGCAGCTCTGCCTTAGCCAAGCCCTTTGTGGATGCTCCTGATGGATCTGGGATAAAGTGGCCGTGGATTTGCTGCTGCCCAGCAGAGGAATGGCCTCACCCTGGCTTTGTGGTCAGCTCAGAGCACAGGACAAACCTGCAGGGCTCACATGGTGGTGCTGTTGCTGGAAAACCTCTCCACTTGTCATTAGGATGAGTGTTTAATCCCAGCCTGGCTTGGGGAGTGGGGTGGGAGGAGGCTGTACTTATTGGGATACAATATTAATATTTCCCCCAATATTAAAAAGAGACAGTTAAGTTCATTAAAGCGAAGTAGGTTTGTAGTTATTTATCATTTGCTGCTGGGGAGTGGTGAGAGGTAGAGAAAAATACAACATTCATCTGCTATCTGCTCTTTTAATTTTGTTCTGATTATTCTTCTTGGAGAGCGATGTCTTATTTATGGGCTTTGAGTTATGTGCACAAATAGTTTTTTTTTTTTTTTTTTAAATCACCTGTACAGATGCCAGGCCCTTCAGCAAAGCCTCATTTAGACTTACAGTGAATCACAAATGGTTTGGGCTGGAAGGATCCTAAAGATGAGCCAGTTCCAACCCCCTCCCACTGGGTCTGGTTGCTCCAAGCCCTGTCTGACCTGGCCTTGGACATTTCCAGCATCCAGGGGCAGCCACAGCTTCTCTGGGCAAATTTTATCCCTGAATTCTTTGCAGCTGTCCCCAGGTGTTCTATTCCTGAGTTCCAGCACTGGCTGATACTGCCCCACCTCCTTCACCCTGTCCTGAGCGATGTCCTGAAGGCGACTCATCCACAGAGACTGCTCAAGGATAAAATGAGATGGTTTTCTTCAGGAAAAGGCAGCTGAAGCTGTTCAAAGAGGGGCTGGTGACTGCTGCAGTCATTTATCTACGCTGCTTTTCTCTGGACTGATCTGGTGAAAGGTGTTTTCTAGGAAGCTTTTGCTGCAGGACACCAGGGCCGGGCGTCGAGGCTGAGCCCAGCTCGGCGTTGGCGGTCTCCGTGTGCAGGCAGGAGGTTTGCAGGCTATTCCCACCAAACCTGTGGGAATGCAGATTTTCCTGGGGCTGTGCTCAGCACCCTGGCAGCCTGCAGAGGCAGGAGGCTCATTAGCACCAGGGAAGTGTGAGAGAAAACTGCGGGAGGAGCGCGGGCGCTTCTGAGCGGGAAGCGCGATCAGCCGCCAGCGGGTTCTGGAGGGATCCACAAACCCCCAGGGATGCACAAACCCTGCAGCCCTGCTTGGGTTTGGTTTTCAGCACTCACAGAGGCCTCTCTGGCACACTGGCAGGGCTGGGTACCAAAGAGGGAGGGATTGGTGGCGTCCTCCACCAAATTTTACGCAAATTTTATGTGGTCGAGGTTGGATGTGTTTGGCTTAAAAATGAACCGAGCCTCATCCTGCAGGGAAACTCCATGGGAAAAATGGGGATTTGGTGCAGAGTAGGAAAATTTGATGGAAAAAAGGAGGGGAATTGGTGGCAGAACAGGGAAACTTGATGGAAAAAAAAAATGTGGTCAAGGCTGGATATATTTGGCTTAAAAATCAACTGAGCCTCATCCTGCAGGGAAACTCCATGGAAAAAAGAGGGGAATTGGTGCAGAGTAGGGAAACTCCATGGAAAAAAGAGGGGAATTGGTGCAGAGTAGGGAAACTTGATGGACAAAAGAAGGGATTGATGTAAGCAGGGAAACTCCAGGGAAAAAACATTATGTGGTCAAGGTTGAATATGTTTGGCTTAAAAATCAACTGAGCCTCGTCCTGCAGGACAGCTCCATGGAAAAAAAGAGGGGATTGATGTAGAGCAGGGAAACTCCATGGAAAAAAGAGGGGAATTGGTGCAGAGTAGGGAGACTTTATGGAAAAAAGAGGGGATTGATGTAGTGTAGGGAAACTCCATGGAAAAAAAATGTTTGTGGTCAAGATTGGATGTGTTTGGCTTAAAAATCCACTGAGCCTCATCCTACAGAGAAATTCCATGGAGAAAAGAGGGGATTTGGTGTAGAGTAGGGAAACTCCACAGAAGAAAGGAGGATTGATGTAGAGTAGGGAAACTCCATGGAAAAAAGGGGGATTTGGTGGCAGAGTAGGGAAATTCCATGGGAAAGAACGGGATTTGGTGCAGAGCAGAGTGAGCTGCCCTGCAAGGGGAAGGTGTCCAGGCATCAGGCAGATCATGCCCAGCACAGCAGTGCCCCTTGCCTGGTGTGGGAGGGCTCTGCCTCTCTCCAGGCTGCAGCTTTGCCACATAAAACATAATGAGCTCCTCGTCTCCAGCGGAGGAATCCGGCACTATAATAATATGAATAATAAATAATAAGCAGATTTATATTTTAGATCAGTGCCACAGGGCATGGAGTGAGGAGGGACGGGGAGTCAGCCAGACAGATCATCTCTTTCCATCTTTTGCACCTCTGTGGCAGAGTTATTTTTCCTGATCTGTTCCTATTCATTAATGTCCGAGAGGCAGGTTATATTATCCACCCCAGGAGGCCTTTAAGCTTTGTTTTGATTCATTATATATCCACATACATATTATATAGATATAGATCTCTCTGTGCAGAGCAGCTGGATGGGGAAACCGGCTGGTAGTTATGGAAAAGAGCCACGTTACTTAAGCAGCAAATCAACGTTCTATTTCTTCATTCTCTTGTTTATTGAAAGCCATTTAGCCACCAGCACGGGGAAGCTGTGCTGCCCCTGGGCACAGCAGCAGCTGCTGCCCTGGCCTGTGTGGCTTTGTGCTTTTGGAAGGTGACTGGATGGGAAGCAGGTGTTAATTCAGCAGGAAAAAGGGAATTTAAGGAATTTAAGCCAGGCAGAGAAGGGTTGGTCAGTGGAAAGGTGACATTTATCTCTTCCAGGCACAGTCCTGAGCTGTGGCAGGGTGACAGAGGGCAGGCGTGGATAGGTGCATGTGCAGAATTTTGTATCAAAGGTCTGTTTTTTTACATTTGTTCCTGAATATTAAACATTCTCCCAGAGCCAAAGATCAGGATCTGAGAGTCATGTAACTTGTTTTATATCTAAATACTGTTCCTGCCCCTGGGCAGCACTTTGTGTATTTAGCTGCTGAGCCACTTTTAATACAGATCTTTTTGCTTCACACAGAGAAGCTACTGATAGCAAGATCTACTCTGCAATTTCTTTCATTATTTTTTCATATTCGTATGTGAATAAAAAAGTCAATTACATGAATGAAAGATCCTTGGTTGCCTGCCTAAACAGCTGCCAAAATGAATTCCAACTCGGAGCCAAATTCAGCAAAGCTGGAATTTCTGCAGAGAGCTCCAGTGTGGCGTGAGATGGGATTGTGCAGGAGGCTGCATTACAGATCCCTGCTGCCCAGCCCCTGCCCTGTGTGGGCAGCCAGCAAGGATGGATTTCACTGCTCTGCAGGGCTGGATTCAATCTCCTCCTCAGGCAGCTGCCTTGGCACCAGAGCACTGGAGCTCGCTGCCAGCCCCGGTGATGCTCGGAGCTCCAGAGCCATTCCTCCTCACAGAGCCACCCACTTGTGTGTGAGGAATCATCTGAAGTGAGCAGGGCAGTTCTGGGGATGTGGGCAGGAGCTGGGTGGAGTTAGAGGATCTGGAGAAGCACAGAGAGGAAGCAAATCCTGCTCAGAGGCAGGAGCAGTTCTGGGAGTGACTCCTGCGGATGGGGCACCTCTGGATGCCTGGCTGAAGAACGTGTTCCTTGTTTTTAGGGAAATGCAGGTGTGTAGTGACCACAATGTGACCTGAAGGTCCTTTTCAGGCAGTGAAGGGGAGGAGAGCCGCACAGATTTCAGGTAGATGCCCAATTTTCCTCAAGCTGAGTTGAGACAAAGCCGAATTTGTCACCTGGGAGCTGTTGGAACCTTGCTGGGAAGGGCAGGGAGAGGATGGCAGATGGGAAAGGAGACAAGAAGCTCCTCCAGCTCCAACCTGTCAGAGCAGAGCTGAGATCCCAGAGTGCAAGGAAGAGTTTCTTTGTGCTCCAAGCCTCGTGCTCAGAGTTTATTCCTCCTGCTGGGGGTTTATTCCTCCTGCTCTGTTACTCTTGGCACGTTCCCTGTCCTTGCTCTGTGGATGGGTGGGTTGCAAGCTCAGGAGCTCTCCAGGCTGCCCAGAGCTGAGCTCAGTGAGGTGTTAAACCCTCTTGCCGAGCTTTAGGCACTGCAGGGCTGCTGGGCAACCTTCCCAGAAGAGGAGTTTTTGACCTAGCAGGGCACTTCTCTCAAGTGCCCCTCTGCAGCTCATTGCTGCTGGCTCGGTGTCAGATAAACACGGCCCCTGAGAGGCTGAAATCCCAAATTGTCCTGGCTCGGATTCAGCAGCTCCCACTCTCCAGATCCAGGTGTTAGGGACATGCAGCACTTGGAAAAGTCCCAATCCCAGGAGTGGAGAACAACCTGCTGACAAAGCAGGGGGAGTGGTGGGTTCTGTCCTTCACTTGTTCCCAGCTTTGTGCTCCTCTTCTCCCTCACAGAGCCCTCACTGTGCCGAGATCAAAGTGAAAAAAAAAAGAATAAAAACACTGGGGGAAAGGAAGGACAGAAAGACCTGAAAGAATGAAATTTTTGCTTTTCTGTGGGATGTCAGCAGTGAAAAGCAGGGGAGCACGTGGGAGAGAAGGACAACACCCAGGGCACAATCCATGGCAGAAAGGGTTGTGAGCAGGCAGGGAAATGGGAAAATGGGAAAACTGGGGCCTTTTGTTACTGGGACAAGCATCCAAGAGCATCACATTGGGGTGGCATCACAGGCCAGAGCCTTCCCTGGGGTGTAATTTGGAGTGTGGGCAGTCTGGGCAGCAGAAGGTGAAGATCCTGGCTGGAGGAGAGCTCTGCTGTGACAGGGGTCTGAGAGCAGCAGGAGCAGCTCAGCCTGGCCCTGCCCTGACTCCAGATCGGGCTCTGGGTGTCAGGAGGCTGCAGGGAGGGATGGCTCCTTTTCCTTTCCATCACTAATGAGTTCCTCTTGCACCTCCAGATGCTGCAGGGGCTTGGAGAGACTAAATGGAACTTTATGTGAAAGTGATGGCTGAATGTCAGTGCTGCCCTCGAAGCCAATTTGGGAGCTGGGAAGTGCTAAAAGAATTAAGATTGTTAAATGGAAATAAGTCTACTTGGTTGAGATAAAATAGGGTTTAAATGAGTGAAATTATCAGTGGATTACCCTTGTTAGAGCACTGCCTTATTTAATAAACTGGGTTTTAATCTGCTGTGAGCATTCCTGAAGGGAAAGCTCAGCCTGTGGAGGGGCAGGGATGTGATGGAGGGGAAGGAGCAGCTGTGCCATCATCCTCTAGAATGGAGCCACAGGAGCAATAACTTGCCCAGGAGTGCTTTGTACTTTCACAAGGATCTCATTTGCTGCTTTACAAGTGGGTTGATCTTTGTTTGAGTTCCTCTTGCTGGCAGAATTGGGGTGGGATCACCTTGGTACCTCTGAGTCCCACGTGTCCCTGGGGAGCATTTTTAGAGCAGAGCCACGCAGTGCTGCCTCCTTTTTGGGGTAAAGGGATGCACTCAGAGCAAGGAGTGATGCAGAGGGAGCAGCTTCTTGCTGCATTTAGGAGGGAATGAAAATGCTGGAAAACCTTGAGTGCTGCAATTTTACCCAAAGAGAGAGTGTAACAATTATTAATGAGCAGTGATTGATTAGCTGCTGCTGCAGGAGCAGAGCTGTCACAGAGGAGCAGCCAGGTGCTTTGGGCCAGCTTTACCTGGTGTCACCTGTCACCTCTCACGTGCTCCTGACCCATCTCTCTGAAAGCAGAATTGCTCCAGATGCTTCCAAAATTGCCTGTGGAGGGAAGGACCTGATTTCTCTCAGCACTTTTGGGACTCTGCTCTTGGCTGCTGGAGCTCTGAGCCTGGAGGTGACAGTCCCAGGCACAAGGGACAAAAGCACAGGGAGGGATGAGGCTTCATTTTCTTCTTAGTTGTGCAGCCCTGAGGTTTCAGGACATCTTGTGTTCTTTACTTGGAGGATTTGTGACCAGTCTTTGCCATGGGCCAGCTCTGGCCCTGTGGTTGCCCAGCTTGGCACAACTGAGGAGCATCAGCATGGGAGGAGATGGATCTGAGCTGCCCAACTCAGATTTTGGAGCAGGAATCTCGTTTTCCTGGGCTGTGGTTGAAACCCTGCTCTTCCCTCCTGTGTTTCAATCCCATGGAGCATCTCATTAGGAGCAAATGATGCCTCAGGCAAGTGGAGCTGTAAAAAAGTAATCTTTATTAAGCACCCTCAGTGGTCAGAGCTGCTTGATGAGCTCCAGGGTTTTATTTGCAGGCAGCTTGGGTTGTTGTTGGGCAGGAAAAGGCTTTGAGCTGTCTCCAGGTTGCTGGTTTCTATTTCTGCCCTCAGTCCCTTCAGCCCTGCACACACTGCTGGCAGAGCTGTCCACACTGAGAACGAGAGGAAGAGGCTGGGTGGGATAAATCAGGAACATGAGAAGGGACTCAAGGTCCTGCAGCTCATCCTGAGTTGGACAGACACAGATTTCCCTGGAAAAAAAAAAAAGCTGTAAAGAACCCACAGAGCAATGTGAGATGGATGGAAGAGCTCTGGAAAATCAAGCAAGACACAGGGTGTGAGTGAAGGTGTTCACACCTCAGGAACCCTGAGGTTGCTGGAGGCTCTGCTGCTGCACAGGGTGGGAGATTTCCAGACTGAGCTGAAAATCTGCAATCTCTGCTCCTCCTCACAGAATTCCCAGAGAAGCTGTGGCTGCCCCTGGATCCATCCCAGACCAGGCTGGATCCACCTGGGATAGTGGAAGGTGTCCCTGCATGGCAGAGGGTGGAATGAGATGTTTTTAAATTCCTTTCCAACCCAACCCCTTCTGGGATTTTCTGGTTTCCTGGTTCCTGCCCTTTTGAATGACAAACTGCACCGGACCCGTGGCTGTTTGCTGTCCCGGGGCTGTCACATTTCATTGTGAGGAAATGAGAAGCATTTTCAGGCATTAGCTGGCAGCACAGAAAGTTTTAGAGTAGCAGTTCATGCCACTGAACATGCTTTTGGAAGATGTGTCCTCATGCTTGGAGAATCAATTAACCTCGAAAACATTTGGTGGCTTGGTTTGAGGAATGCTGGCTCCGAGAATTTCCTCTCCTGCTGCTAAAATCAGCCACCTTCAGCGTGAAGCATGGATTGTTTCTAGCACTGAAAGGTGAAGTGAGAACAAAAAAAAAGGGAATAAAATAACAGCATAATGCCAGAAGAAATGCAAAAAAAAAAGAAGAAAAAAATAGAGCATCTGTGTGACTAAAACCCTTCTGAAAACCACTCAGTTGCTGAATATATTTTGTTTTAAATGTCCTGGCTCTGTTCTGTGCTCTTCCCCACCCTCCCCACCTGGAAGCCATCCAGCATTATCCGTGCTTGAAAGGCAGCACTGGCTGTGTGTTGTGCCCAGCCAGCACCTGCAGGGAGCTGCAACAGGTCCCTGTCTGTGCTTTTGGAGATTTTTTGGGGGGGCAAAAGCCAGCAAGGTGTGTGCAGAGCAGTGGGGAAGGGCATCCTCACCTGCTCTGCCTGCAGGGGCAGGGTAACAGCTCCTGCACTCCTGGGACACTCCTGCTGCTTGGAATATCATCCCTTCCCTGCTGCTTTTATGGATTTCTCTGCCAGAGCTGAATTAAAGCAGCTTTGGGGGAAAAGTGTTACAACCTCCTTGACCTAAAGTTCTCACCCCAGCAGCATCATCCTTCCCTGTTCCAGTGGGCTCCAGGAGGGTGGATTTTGCTTCCAGTTGCAAAAAGTGAGCAGTACAATGGGATCTAATGCAGGCATTGCTGCTACACCTCTCACCTCTTCCTCCCTCCTGGTTCTGGCAGCAGAGCTCAGCCCTGGGCTTGGAGGCATTCTGGATTAAACATTTCCAGGAGCAACACCAAATTCTGGCTTCCCCTTCTCAGAAAACCATTCCCTGGGTACTAAAGCAGAATGGATTCAGATAAAAAGCTGAGTATCCAGAAATGTAAAATATTAGCATTGAGTTGGGGTGTTTCTCCAGGCAGGTTATCAGCACCTGAGCAGGTGGATTTCTTGTTGCTCTGAAAGCAGCAGGGGCTGAGAGCTGGGGTTGTTCTGCAGGGTTCTGGCTGGGTTTTTTCTGCTTTTTTGTAAGCCTGGGCACGCCACACTCATGCTTTAGATTGCAGTCTCAGCTTGCTAATCTGCTTTCTGACCTATAGAAGAAAATAGCTGGTAATTATTTGTTTACTTTGTGCAATTCGACTGTGCAAGAGCTTCCTTAGAAGAGGCAGCCTGGGTGATTAGGAGGGGAGGTTTATTTTATTTTGGTTTAGTTTATTTTGCCTGGCACGTTGTCTTTTTGTTTGGAAGGGCTGAATTTCTTGGGGGGGTTTTGCCTTTTTTTTTTTTTTTTTAAGGAGGTTTGAACTCCGTGGCTGCGTTAAAGAGTGAAAAATGAAGCAGAGAGGGGTTGTGGGGGAGTGAAAAGTCAATTTTTATGTGCTGTGTTGTCAGGGTTTGGGAGATGGGGCTGGCCTGAGGCTGTGAGCACAGCAGTGTCACCCTGATGGGTTTGGCTGGGCTGTGAGGCACAGCCTTGGCTGATTTTCCCCCACATTATTCCTCAAATTCAGTCTGACCCCGTGCTGCACTGCAGTTCTGTGAAAGCAGGAGGGTGCTGAGCATCTTGCAGACAACAAAACCTCTCTTCTGGGCTGGGATTATTCAACTAATCTCGTGATTATGGTGATAATCCCCTTTGCAGTGACGCCCCTCTCCAAGGAGCTTTTCCCTCGGGCCCTTCCAAGTCCCAAATCCCATTTTCTCCTAATGCTGAAGTGCTCTGTATTAAATTAAGGCACTCTCAGGGATCAGAGGTGTGAAAGTCCTGTGGTATTTAAAGCTTTGGAGTCTTGCCTGACCAACCCTCCTGTGGCTCGTGGTGGGGATGGAGGAGAGGGGCTCTGCTGTTGGAGAAGAGATGGATTTTTATATCTTACCCCTTGTTTTTGGAGCAGAACAAGCTGTGGTCAGTGTCACAGCCTGGCCAGTGATGCTCTGTGCCTCTGATGATTCCAGCTAGGATTTTCCTGCAGGGAAAGCAGCTCCCTTCCCTCTCCCACCGCCAGGTGCTCAGCAGCAAATAAATATTTTGCTCACAACTCACTGGAGGTGGCATCTAACCAGATGTGCTCTCACTTGGTGCAGCAGGAGATTTATTTGGTTGTCCATTTATAGCTTATTATTTCCTGCTGTCTCCCCCCTCCCCAGCCTAATAGCAGTTTGCTATCCACCAGGGTATACATTTTCTTCTGATTAAGTGCCGCTTAGCCGTTGGCTGCTTGCTCATTTTACTTTTATAGACACATTTACAGAGGCACAAGCGCCCAGGAGCAAGGGTAAGGAGAATGGAGACTCGCAACAGCTTGATTAGATTGGATTTTAATAAAGTTTCCAGCTAAGCTGCAGCATAACTATTCCTCACTGCGCTGATGATCTCCAGAGGTCCCTTCCAACCCTGATTATTCTGTGGTGCTGGAGAAGGGGTTGCACAGCTGCTCACCTGTGCAGTGGGACAGAATTCCCATGGAATCCTTGTCCAGCAGGGATTTCTGAGCTCTGAATACCTCCCAGCTCATCTCTCTGGGGCAAGGAGAGATTATTTTTTTTTTTTCCCCGTCTTTCCACAGCTGCTAATTAGTCGCAGATGATGAGATAATTTATAAAAATTAGGAGCGATTTTCCCTCATTGTGCTAATATCGCTTGGCAATAAAGCTGCTCTTTTAAGAGGGTGACTTTTCCCTAATGCAGGGATCAAGGCTAAAAATACATCCCCGTGCATGTCAGCAGAGAGGGGGAGCGTGCTCCATCACCAAGGAGCTCTTCCAGAAGTTCATCAGAACCACGAGAATGAGCTCAAATGGAGATGCAAGTCCCAGCCCTGCTGTTTGGGAGGGAGATTTTCGGTGGTGTCACCTTGGTGGCAGGGCTCAGGGAATAAGCAGGGTGCTGTGGCAGGAGCAGCTGTGACCTGGGGGTTTTGGCAGGGAGCAGCACAGGGAAGGGGGCTGCTCTCCCCTTCCCCAGCAGTGCCAGGGGCTCAGTGCCAGCTCCCCACTCCAGCAGGCAGGGGCAGCAGGCAGGAGAGCAGCAGAGCAGGGTTTTGTCTCCTGCAGGATGCTGGGCCAAGGGAAGGTGTGGGGGCAGAGCAGCAGAGCAGGGCTCAGCTCCCAGCTTTGCCTCTCCTGTGGCACTGGGACACGCTCCCCAGAGCTGGGGCTGAGGCAGGCTGCTGGGATTTGTTCCCAAAGCCATTTTTGGGTTTGGAAGGTGCTGTTTGCCCCTTTAGCTGGTCCAGCATCCATCCAAGCCTGTGCCTGTGTGTCTGCTCGGTCCAGTGGGACCTGAGAAACAGGGGGGGCTGCTGTGGCTGTTGTTTGGAAAAAGACATTCATTAGGCTGAAGAATGAATTTTCCATGAACCCAGAAGGCCTCCAGCACTCCCTCAGGCTCCTAATGATTTTGTCACAGTGTTAATCCCTCAGGTGAGCGGCAGCATTTTGATATCAGCAAACAAATTGCGTTTTCTGCACTGATAACCCAATCCAGAGTCGGGTCTGAGCACAGAAAACAATTCATCAGCTTCTAATGGGCCCTGCAGATCCCAGGCAGGGCTGGATTCAGCCACAGTGTGCAGCTCCCTGCACCCCATGGCATTCCAGGGATGTGTGTCTGCACAGCACACCTGTACAAGCACACCCAGGTAACCTGCTTGGCTTTCTTAGTGATGCTCAGGATGCCTCTTCCTGCCTGGAATGATGGATTTTGAGAGGTAATGCCTGTGCTGGAGAGGTTCCAGGAAGGCAAATCCCCACAAAATGGAGGTGGGGAGGATCAGCTGTTTTTTGTTTTTTTTTGAGCAGGTGATTGATATGTTGTTCTCAGAGTATGTGGTGGGTACAGAAAGTTTGCAGAGATTTAAGAGGAAACTGGCCAAGCACAGGGGAGAGAAAAGCACTCAGCAGTTATTAAATATATAAACAACATCAGTTTCAGAAGTTTCCTAACCTGAGAGTAGCCCAGGGCTGGGAGGCTATTAGCAGGAATTATTGGATGGACTTCTGCTTTGACAGTAACATTTGTTCTTACAATCCAGATATGAGGCAGAGGCACAGAGAAAATGAAAGGAATTGCCTGTAGCAAGCTCTCAAATTAGCACCTCTGTCTCCCAAGCCCAGCCTGGTGCAGGGCCCATCAGGAAATGTGGAAATGTGCCTGGGCTGTTAGCAATGAACAGAAGGAAATGGTGGCAGCAGTGATGCAGGTGCAGAGGGTGAAACCAGCAGGATTAGGGTTGGGAGCAAGAAAATTCAGCTTGGAATCATCCCCTGGTTTAGTGGGAGCAGAATTCATGAAAACCTGTTTGGGTTTTGTCACATGGAAGCAGCCCTCTCCCATTTCCACAGCTGAACATCCATTTCTGCTCTTTAATGCCATCCTTAAATATCTCCTTTGTCTCTAAATGATTCTGTCCTGTGCACTATGGTGGGATTATCTTGCTCTCCCCATCTCTCCTGGCTCAGCTTTACTTTCTGGGAAGAGCAGGCTGTGTTCATTCAGCCTCTCTGGAGGTGTTAATACACAATTCTTTCTAGCATTTTATTGGTTTCCCTTCTATTTTAAGCATCTTTATCTCTGTCAGACACAGAGCCATGAGCACACCTGGCTGGGACTCCCCCAGGAGGTCCCAAATCCTGGGTGAATTTTATCTGTGATGTGCCTTTGAATCTCCCCTTCCAGAGCCCTCTTTAATTCAGTCTCAGACATTTTTTCTTCAGCTTTCTTCTTTTTTTTTCTTCTTTTTCAAACTCAAAGCCTTTCTGATGGTGCTGCCTAAAGCTGTGCTCTTGTCCAGCTTGAGTGAGGAAACTGGAGTGGGATGTGGGCAAGAGGCAGAGCTGGGACAGGGGCATGAAAATTCCCATGAAAATCAGGAAATTTGAGCTGGAATTTGGACCAGCTGGGCTTGTCTCCTTGCATCCTTTAAATCCTTTCTTGTCTGATGGCTGCAAGAATCTCATCACTCATTTATCTACTTGGATATGTCATATCTATTTATCTAGACAGCATAATAAATAATCCTGATTTAGATCCATCCATCCAAACATTAACAAAGTTGTGATAAAACCTGATCCTGTAATGCAGGGAACCCCTCTACTTTTACTGCCTTGTCCTTCTGCCTTCATTCCTCATTCTCACATTCCTGATGTTGCATGCAGAATACTTTGGTGTATTTTCTAGGATCCTTGTAAACACAAATATTTGGCAATTATTGAGAATCCAATTACAACATTAAGTGTTGTTTTATTTTTTTTTTTTTGCAACTGGAAACAAATGTTAACTTGCAAAGACAAAAATGTGTCTTCACATGTGTCTGATTATCCACGGGATGGAATAGGATGGGATGGAATGGAGAATAGGATGGGATGGAATAGAACAGAGTGAAATAGGATGGGATGGGATAGGATAGTATAAGATGGAATGGAATAAAATGGAATAAAATGGAATAAAATGGAATAAAATGGAATAAAATGGAATTCCAGCTGGCCCAGAGGCTGCAGGGGGATTGGGAAACCTGTGGATCTGGAAATGTGTGACTGTTGTGATGGCAGAGGAGGGAGAGGATGAGGAGGGAAGCACTCACCTCTCATTAGCAAGTGCTGCTTGCTCTTTAAAAGGGGAAAACCAAACCCCCTCAGCCCCCTGGCCCTGCAGGTCAATAAAATGAACACTCCCTAATGGCTGAATCAGAGACTCAACAACTTCATCACACTTGTAAAATCAATGGCCATTACCCAGCTCTGCTGGTTGATCCGAGCTGCCCGGCCTGGGAGCTGGCAGAGCTTTGGGGATGTGTCTGCAGCCCATGGAGACACTTTTCCTGATGGGCCAGACCTTGCTGTGCTCTCCATCCCTGCTCCCTGCAGGTGAGAGGGGCAGAGGTGTCCTGGAGCAGACACGAGCAGAGCAGCAAGGGCAGCAAGGGTGTGAAAGTCCACTCTACTGAAGGGCTGCTGAGGTGAGTTTGTAGCTGCTGGACTGCTGCTGGGAGGCCTGGATGTTAATGACAATGCAGCTAATAAGGTCTAATTGGCTATTAAAGGAGGAAGCAGCCCTGGAGATGCTGAGGGCCAATTAACCCTGGGAGCCTGACACTGCTGCTGTGCAGTGATGTGTGAGAGCCTTTCTCAACCACAGGGAGGACAGGGACACTGGAGCTCCTTACCCAAATCCTCTGCAAACTGCTGGGTATTTCAGTGCTCACCTGTCTCTGTGGTCAGGATTTAGTGTGAGCAGTGCAGACACCACAAAGCTGCCCTGGCCAGGTGGAGCTTCTCAGGAGGTTGATTTTTTAAACTCTGCTCAGCTCTGAGGGACTAAAAGCCGAGTCAGACGAGGTGGATCCATAGGGAAGCACATTCCTGCATCAGGCTGTGATGGGGACAAGTGCCAGTGAAACAAGTGCCAGCCCCAAGGCTGGGGACCAGGGCAGGAATGCTGAGATGGATCCTGGAGCCAGGCACTCCAGAGCCTGTGGAAGCCACCAGGGGCTGTGGGAGGCTCAATCAATCATCCTGCCTCAAACACTGCCCTGGGGAGCCGGGGTTCTGACACAGGCTTGTTGCTAATTTGAATAAACAAATCGTGTCTGATGGCTTTGTCTCCTAATTGATGCCAGTGCCTTCTCGATAAGGGAGAGCAGAGATTCAGTGCTGCAAACCAGCTACCTGTTTCCACAGGCTGTTTTTCTGCTAGGAGTGGGCAGGCAGAAAATGGGATTGGGTGGATTTGATGAGGAATTGGGACTTGGGAATCTCAGCATAATGTGGGCCATGTCTCAGGCTTTGGACTCTATTGAATCTTAATTACATGGGGGTGGCTTTTTGTGCTGCTGTTGTGATGATGCTTCTCTTGTTCCTCTTCCTCCAGCTGATTTTAGCCAAATTTCTGCATTTTTAAATTTTATTATTTCTAATTTCTGCCTTTTTGCTGCTCTGAACTCTGACCTTTCTGAAACACCAGGATTTCAATCCAAGCAGAGGATGAGTTCAGAGATGGGGCTCAGCTCCTGGACTGGAGCAACTGTAGGTTGATGTTTTTTGTTTTCTGCTTGGCTTTTTGCAGAGCAGGGAGAAGGGAACTGTGCCAGCAGGCTCTGTCCTACAGTGACCCCCAGGACTGGCCTGTCCCAGTGGAAGGAGTGAGGCTGATACTCTGAGAACAGCCCAGTTCTCACTGGAGTTTTCTATGGAAAGCATGTTCAAAGCATCTCTATCCTGAAAAAAAATTCAGAGAGAACGAGCTGCTGAATGAATTTGATTTCTTTCTCACCCTGAAATGTTTAATTGTAACTTTTGTTCTTAAGAGTCTTGTTTTTTTAATAAAAATATGTCAGTGAGTTCTTTTCCAATTAGAATTCAGGCAGTGGCCAGGCCTTAATTCTACCTGAAAGGGAAATTGTGTGAACCCAGGTGTTTTCTGCATCAAAATAATATTCCAGTCGTTTTGACTTGGCAATTTGACCTTATCAATATGGCAGCTGAAGCTAATTTTGGGGTGAATTTGCCCTCATTCCTGGTGATCCCCAAGGATGTTTCTCTTGTCTTGTCTGAGGAAGCAGCTGGAAAGAAGTGCTGAACTGATTTTCTCCTTCAAACCTGACTAAAACATCTTTCAGTCTGTCTGGGCCATGAGATGCAAGACTGTGGATTTGCTGATTTAGAGCTGAACAGACCCAAACTGGAGTTTGCACTGACCAGAGCCAGGAGTGTGTCCAGAGTGGGGCCCTGCTGAGCCCCTGCCGTGGCCCTTTGGGTTCAGAAGCTGCTTTTTGCCTTCTTTTTTCTGCTTTTTCTCCTGACTCAGCTCCAAAAAGAGACAAAAGCTCCTTTCAGCCACACAGCCGGGAGCGCTTTGCTGAAATAATTCCTGTTACCTTTTATCTGCCTCAAAGGAACACTTAAAAAAAAAAATTAAAAAAAAATCATCCTGCCCATAGCGGGTAACCTGATGAGCCTAATTTGGTGGTATGAAAACACAAGCACTTGGAGGTTTCCAATCCATGTTCTGGCTAATTAGATCCACTTCCCCTGCTAGCTCCTGCCCGCTGTGCAGTGTTGCATGTGTGCAGGAGTGTGGTGCACGTTGGTTAATGTGCATTTTGGATGATGGGTTTGGGAGGTAGGATTGATGTCCAAGCCAAGGAAAGAGGCTGCTCCAGCTCCAGCTGTAAAGCAGCCACTGGTTCCTCAGGTTTGGGGGAACTGCTGATCCCTTTGGGCTCGTGGGGTTGTTTATTTTGGTGAGGGGGGCTTGCAGGCAGCTCTGGAGAGGTTTGGGGGGAAGGCTGGGGGTCTCCAAGGGGGCTGTGAGTGGCAGCACTCCAGGGCTCGTGCACCCAGCAGCTCTGGGTCGCTGCCACTTCCCATCAGGGGACACAGGGATGATGGCATCCCATCCCCTGGCCCTGGAAGGGAGTCCAAGACAGGGCAGCACTGCCTCTAACCCTTAAATTACAGCTGCTGGACTGGGCTGCAAGTTCCATCCACAGAGATGGAATGGACTGAGCAGTTTGTGAGTGTCTGGTGCAGCCTGGGCTGAGCAGAGCTGGCATGGAGCAGCTACAGCTCGCAGGTCTGGGCATCTGAGTATCACTTCCATGCCCAGGGCTGGCACTTTGGTGCCTTTTCCATCATAATTGGCTTTATTTGCAGAGAAAGGTGGGCCAGTTTATCTCAGGAGTTGACAGAACTGCAGTTTTCCCTCCAGCATGGAAAATACTCTCTGTGTTTCGGTGCTGGAGGACCTCAGAGCATTGAGGAAACTTTGCTGCCCTCTAAGAAATTGTTTTGTGTCCACTTAGGGATGCCAGCAGTGCCTGTGCTGTCTGCACACCCCTCCCACCACAAACAGCACCGGTGGGCAAACAGCACAGAAATTCAGCGGGGTCTGGCCGAGGTTTCCACCCAGGCAGAAAATAAATTGGCTGCTGCTGCTGCTGCTCTCTTTTCTAAGTGGTGCTGCCTGGAATGGGGCCAGCTCTTTTCCCTCCACTGGAAAACACCCATTGCTTCTCCAGGGAAATCTGAGAGGGGACCTGGGGAGCAGGATTGGCTGTGGCTTTAGCAAGCAGCGGGATGCTGCAGAGGTTAATCGCATCCGGCTGCAGCGCTGCCCCAACCGTGAATTTGGGATGGAAAACGGCTGCAAAACCCAAATCCCTGGTGCTGCAATCTGCCCTGGACTCGGCTCCCCCCCCCGTGTGAGGTGTCTGGGCACAGATAACAAAACCTCATCCGCATTCATGCCCGGCTCTCCTGATGAGGCCGAGGACATCATCCCCTGTGCCGCTAATGGCCGAGCACACGCTGCAAATTCTGCCTTAAACGGGGTCTGGTGTGCTCAGGAGCTGCACAAGTCTCTTAAAGAAAATGAGATCTTAGCAGGAAGCCTCACACCAAACAGAAGGCTCTTTATTGACCACGGGATGCTGCTGTCGGAAGGGGACTGCAGGTGGCTGCTCCTGTGTAGTAAAACATGTCAGCCTGCTCTGGATGGGTTG
>WBND01000490.1:192436-214142 GCA_013398595.1 Tychaedon coryphoeus
AGAAACCCATAAAGTTAAATTGGTGGGACTGCCTAATGTGATTACAGCAAGATGGGGATAAATGTGTTTCCATTAGAGCCTGTTTTGACACGGGAGGCTGTCATTTTGTGATGGAAAACTGAGATGACAGCGAGTGCTGGCGTTCCAAGGGCCTTTTTCTAAGGAATGACCTGCTCTGTCTTTTTGACATCAAACATATGTATGCATAAGGAGAGCACTGGTTTGTGTTCTGGTGCAGCTCCACTTTCAGTCTGAAGTGTTCTGTCAACAATTTTATGAGGGGAAAAAAAAAAGCAAACCTTGGATGAAAGTGCTTGAATGTGGAAAAGCAGCTCCTTGGCCCTGGGCAGAGCCTGCAAATTCCAGCTGGGGGAGGATGGGCTGGGAGGGGCTCAAGGTGAGCCCAGCAGTGATGGGGCCTCCAGGGCATCCCAAATCACATCTTGTTTGTGGTAGTTGGAGTTCTGCTGGGAGCTCTTGGGCTGGTGTGCAGGACAAACCTGATCTGATCCTGTCTTTGAGGCTTCAGGTTTTGGGGTAACCCCAGCCCCTGACCACCCTGGAACCAGGATTCTGAGTTTCCTCTCCTTGCTATCAAGATAAGATATCTGGATATCCTATCTCTTATCTGGATAAGAGATCCAGAACTTGTTCCGTGTCTCTTCCAAGCTTCCATCTCTTTTCTTTGTCTCCTGGTTCTAATCTCAGTGTTGGTTGTTAAATGTTTCACAGGGACTTCCCACTGCCCCTGGGATGTTAATGAAAAGATTTCCAGCCTTAAAAAACCCCAAATCCCTCTGCACTTTTGGTATTTTGCAATGAACTACAATGTGGATTGATGTTTGTGCTGGAATCTCCTGGAAGGAGCCATGCATGGATTGATTTTTCCTGGTGGAAAAGAAAGAGAGGTGGTCAGAAAGAGAGGGAAATGCAATGTCTGGTGTTCTCCTTGGCCAGGAGGTGAAATCTGAGAGAGGAAATGCAATGTCTGATATCCCCTGTCCAGGAGATAAAATCTGGGATCTGGTGGATAGAAAAGCACCAGGAAGGACAGGAGAGAAAAGGCACAGCCCAGATCTTACTAAAGCAAAGCTGATGTGCCATCAAATGAGTAGCACTACTGGAAAATGTAGGAACTGACTAATGTTGTAGCCAGAGTAATGGTTTGGAGGAGTGGCATTTCTGATATTTAAAAGATTTAGAGTGAGCTTTCAGTAAATAAAAGAGGAATTGGCCCTGAAGTGCAGGGCTAAGATTTGGCAGCTGAGATTGAAAAAGGAGTGTGTGTGTGTGTGGTGGGGAGTGTTGTTGCAGGTACTTTAAGGAAAGAAAATAATTTTTCAAACTGCATTTCACTTAATTGAGTCTCAGCAAGAAGGGCTGGAGTGAAAAATCTTTATTCCATAGAGCAAAAATCACCTCAGCGAGGCTGCCCATGGAGTAAAGGGAAACTTCACATCCCTGTGGATGCAATCCCATGGGATTATGGCATCAGTCCCACTTTTTGTGCTACAAAAACAGGAGCTCATTTGCTGCTTGGTGTGAGGCTGCTTTTGCAAGGTTTCCTTGGAGTTCTTTGTGTGTGTGTGGTGGCAGCCACAGCAGCTTTCCCAAGCAGTGGATGCTGCTTCCCTGGGATTATTTCATTTCCTTCATGGGTGCTGGGTAGCCAGGGCAAGGTAGAAAAACCCTTTTGTGCTGGGCTGGCTTTGTTCTAGTGTGTAGTCTGGGATTTGAGGCTGTCTGGGAGAGCATGTTTGTGTAAACTAATGATCCCATTCCCCCTCTGCCTTTATCCACCTCACCACCCTCCAGCAATGCCTTTTCCTCGGGGTTAAATCAGAGTGCAGAGCTCTGGTGATTGGAGCCAGTTAGTGATTCTCAGGGTGCTTAGGGCTGGGGAGATGGGGGAGCCATCAAACACCAGCTCCTGACCTGCTTCTTCAAGGGGTTTGCCCATTAAGGTGTGGATGGGGGCAGGAGAAGGGGATCGTTAATGGGAGCAGAGCAGAGCCCAGCCAGGCCCTAATGAGCAGAGCTTTTCTAAAGGTTCTTGTGCCTTCCAGAGCCACCTTGTTCTCCCTCGTTTCTCCCCAGATTCCTGCTCAGGATCAGGAGGGCAGGATGGTGCTGAGGACAAAGATCTGGGTGTGGACAGGTTCAGGTCACAGCTGGGGCTGAAATTCCTGCTGGCACCAGACTGGGGATGGTTCTTTCTCCTCCCAGAGGGGCTGATAGCCAGACAGGACACAGGGAAGGGAGGGCAGTGTCCCCAGAGCCTGTTCCCCTTGCCCAGGTCAGGAATGTGCCACGGGAACCCTCAGGAGCTGAGCTCGGGGCTGCTGCTCTGATTAATGCTGCACAGGGCTCGTTCTGCTGGAGAAGAACCTTTCCTCCGGAGACATTAAATATTAATAGCAGCAATAGAGACACAGATAAACAAGAGCAAGTTATAAACTTCATTTTGAGGGCTCTGCTGTTCACTCTGGCAAACTCCTGTCACAGCCAGCTCGGGAGCACGGGCCAGAGGCTGGGGCTGCATCTCAATATCTGCATCTCAATATCTGCATCTCAATATCTGCATCTCAATATCTGCATCTCAATATCTGCATCTCGATATCTGCATCTCAATATCTGCATCTCGATATCTGCATCTCAATATCTGCATCTCAATATCTGCATTTCCACCTGCAACTCCAACTTCCTGACTGTTTGCCCAGCAGGAAAAAGCCTCCCTAGTGATCAAACCCCTTCTGGAAGGTGACAGTGACCTGCCACCAGTGCCTCTCACACGGGCAGAGCTTCCCCAGCGCTGCCATCTGTGCCTTGTGTTCCCTAATTCTGCTCCAGTGCTTCTGCTCTGGTCAGGGATTTGTTCTACAAGTTCCTGGAGAGCTGAGAACTCACCTTCAGAAACCAGTCAGGTGTTTTAGCCAGGTTGTTATGAGCTATCCATAGGATAGGGATGCTCTGGTAGGATGAGACTTTCCCCACTGTGTTTGGAGCTGTGGGTGTTCAGATCTCTCTGCAGCATAAATCACTTTATTTGTTTATTTGGAAATCTTCACGACATGGGGTGATAATTTACAACCACACCTGTTTAAAACCTGCCACCTCCTGGTGCAAATACCTGGGGTTTTTGGGGTAAGAGGAGTCAGGTTGTTTTGAACTATCCAGGGTGGGTCAGGGATGCTCTGCTAGGATGAGAATTTCCTCTCTGTGTGGTTGGAGCTGTGGGTGCTCAGATCTCTCTGTGGAGCCTCTCTGCAGCATAAATCACTTCATTTATTTATTTGGAAATCCTCCTGACAGGTGGTTGTAGCTTGCAAATCACACCTGTTTAAAACCTGCCACTTCCTGGTTCAAATACCTTATTTTTTTGGGATAATAGGAGCTGTGTGGGCAGGCATCCCATAACTCCAGGAGCTGGGCATAGAGGGAAAATCAGTCTAGGAAAAACATGAAATAATTCCAGTGCAAACTGGGAATCAATAACGAGCCTGGTGTTTACTGCTTAAACAGCTTTCAGATGAGAAATGATTGCAAACTCATATTTTAGTAATGCAAAATATTATTGACTGAATTCAAAGTGAGAGCGTTTATAACACGTCAAGTCAACTTTTGTACTGTAATTTATATTAGATTCTTCTTCCCAAGGGGTGGGAATGGGGGAGGCAGCTGCTGGCTGAGGTGTCACGCTGGAAACAGCTGATTTTTAATGTTTTATAAGAATTTTAGGTGCTCTTTTGGCTGTATTGCACCTCATTATTTAGGGAGGAGCACTGAGATATGGAAAATATAGGGGGGAAAAAAAGAGATTTTGGGCCACCCTGCCAGTCTGGAAAACTCTTTGAACAAGCAGGTCTGAAAACTGATTCTGGTTTGAGGATGTGAGGATGGATGGAGAATTCCAGCCCCTCCTGCAAAATAAGATAATGAACTATTCATGCAAACTCACCTGGGCAATGAAAATCCCACCAGGTGTCTTGGGAAGCTCCAGTGGAGCAGAACCATGGAGCTGTGACCAGCAAAACTAGGAATAATTAATGCAAAAGAAAACAAAACCCAACCAATGGCTGCAGAGGGAAAAGGGCAATAAACCCAAGCACTGCTCTGCCTTCCAAAGGCAGATGGGTTTAAAATTTCCTCTTCATAATGTATGCAGCAGCAAGGAAAATCAAGCTGGGGATCTGAAGGTTAAATATTAGGAAAAAAAAAAACAAAAAAACAAAAAGAAAATCAGGCAAATAAATCTTGATTTCAAATTTGCTCTCATTGTCAGTGAATTATATTGAGTTTCTTTTTCTAATGCCATTGGGACAAGCACACCTTAATCACTGGATTTTAGCATGGCCAGCCTGAATATGTTGAGGTGGTGTTTGCTCAGACCTTCTCAGGCTTTAGCAGGGGGAGGGGAGAAGATCTGGGAGTTTTTTGGTTCAAGATTTAATTACTCCTTACCCACAGCTCCCTGTTCTCTGCTGCTGGCCCCTGGCAGCCTCCTGCCCGTTTCCATGCACACCCCTGCAGCTCTTGGAGCTCCAATTTAGCACTGATGAGAAAAGACAAGTGTTTTCCAGAATTGGATGGCACAGTGAGGAAATGGCCCTCATCACTTATATTTATGTTCTTAATTCACTCCTCTCTGGTCATTGGCCATTGTACAAGGCCCCCATCATCTCTTCTGGTTACAACACTTGAGCAGAGTTTGTCTTAACGTGATTGATGGCAGCAGAACTTTCAAGGTAATTATTGAGATTGCTGCAGCAGTTCCTTGGAGGGATTCTGAAGGGTATTTTTGGGTGGTGGTGAGCGAATGAAGGCTCCAACAGGCTGCAGGTTTTACCTGACTTGGTTTTTTTTTCTCATTCCCTGTGATGCTGGCAGGAAAAACTGGAGGTCACCTGTGCCCAGAGAGACAGAGCCAGCTCCTCCTGCACAGCATAAACCTCACTGTCTGCTCTGGAGCGAGACAGCTTAAAAGAGGAGGAGAATGATGGAGCAAAGAGTTTGGCTAATGCTCGCTTTCAATGCACCAAAGCTCGCTGCCATCATTCCTGCCGTTCCTTTGGAGATGGATGGAGCTGTTGTGAGCACCTGCTGGGAGCTGAGCAGCGTGGAGCTGGAGGGAGAGGGCAGTGAATCTCCTGCAAGCACATCCCAGCCAGGAGCAGGTGTAGTGCTGGTTTAAAGAGGGGTTTTGTTAAGCCCAGCTCTCCCTGGCCGGGCTCTGCTGGCAGATTGCTGCTGTTTGTGGCCCCATTTGCTGCCAGGTGTGGGAATCCAGGATATTCCCCTGGCTTCCCTGGATGCCTCAAAACCCAGGCAGGGGGCTCAGAGGCCTTGGCACAGTGCCCAAGACCCCTGTGGGATAGATTTTAGTCCCTGGGAAAAATTACCATCGTTGCAGGAAGAATTACAAGTCACAAAAAATAAGTAGAGTATAAATTAGATTGTTAGAAGGTAGAAAAGTGGATTTATAAAATTGTTTATGATAAGAAGTTTAGAGTCAAGATGGAGGATTTTGGGTGTGGTATGTCTTTCCTTCTTCTTCTTCTTCTTCTTCTTCTTCTTCTTCTTCTTCTTCTTCTTCTTCTTCTTCTTCATGTCATCTATTTTCTGAGTTAGAATGGCACTTCTGGATTGGTTTGGGAGAAAGTTGGGCAGTGCAATGAGAGTGTCATGTATTGGAAAGTAATTGTAAATATTAGGCATGTAGTTTATAGTATAAAAGATAAGACCTACCCTCTGGGCAGGCAGTGTGTGCCTCTGAGCAGCTTGCTAAACAGACCTCTGTAAGTCAGAGAAAAAATTCCTTAGATAAGAAAGAATAAACAACCTTGAAAACCTCAGAAAACAGCTCCTGACTCTCCTTCAGTGCTCGAGCTGGGAAAACACAAACTCTGAAACCACCAGCATGTCCTGCTGTGGGTGATCCCAGGCTCAGGAGACCCCACAGGCAGGGACAGCAAGGTGCTGCTCAGAGCAGGCAGGGACACAAACAGAGGCTATGAATGTTCAACTGGGAGGCACCAAAATAAACCAGCCCTGGGTGGAGCTCATGGGGCTCCTGACTCGGGGTTGTGTGCACAGAACCCAGAGCCAGTGACATTTCCAGGCTCCCTGAGAGCTCTGGTGTCACCTCTCTGTGTTAGTTGGATAAAGGGATTTGTGCTTTTGTGTATTTTTCCAGGAGTTTCATCTTCTCCAGCTGCTTCTCTTTGGAGCTCAGCTGTTGATACCCCCATGTTTGAAATTAGGAGAAATTTCTGGAAAGGGCTGGAACAGGCTGCCCAGGGAAGTGGTGGAGTCACCAGCCTTGGAATGTTCAAAAAATATGTGGATGTGGCCCTTGGGGACACCTTCCACTCTCCCAGGTCACTCCAAGCCTCATCCAACCTGGCCTCAGACACTCCCAGGGAATTTTTTTCTTGATGGTGATGCCACTGAGCAATAAATTTGAGAAATTGCACAGGATTTAGATTTTTTTTTAAGGTTTTGTGGGCTTTTTTTGGCCCAAGAGCAAAACTTTGTAAACTGAGGAAATCAATGAAAAAATTTAAATTTAAATCAAGAATTGGGGGCATTTTATAAAATTGAGGAAAAAGGAGAACACTTGGGAAAGGAAACCATCTGGTTTTCCTGTCTTTCCCTGTCAGGGATAAAAGTCAGGAAAGGTTTTTAAAAATCCACTGTGTGGCTGTTGCACACTCCCAGTAAAACCAGGAGCATTAAGAATAGCCATGCCTGGAGCCTGAATTATTGTAATGCCATTTGTCTTGGTTATTGCAGAACAGAACTTGGTGCAGAGCTTTGCTGAAGGGATCATAAAGTTGGTGTGAAGAGAGCTGGAAACTAAACAGAAAAGGCTTTTACAAAAAAGCCATTAAATGAGAAATGAGGTCTGGCTGACAAGTGGGGCATGAAGGAGGGATGTGGCTGCCAGGGCTGTGGATTTTGCTTTTCCCACTGCTCCTTTTCTGTGCTGCTGGAATAAGCTGTGCCCCCCAGGTGTGCCCAGGGGAAATTCCCCTCCTTTCCTGAGCCCTGTGCTTCCTGCAGGGTGCAGGAGAGGCCAGGAGTGTGTGGGAACTCCTTAGAGCTGATCAATGCCTTTAATCCATATTTTCTATGGGATCCTGTGAGGTTTTGTACCCTTAGTGCTGACTGATGGGTTTAATCCATGTTTTCTACAGGTTGCTGGGAGTTCTTATGTCCTTAGAGCTGCTCAATGGGTTTAATCCATATTTTCCATGGCATCCTGTGAGTTCTTATGCCCTCAGTGCAGACTGATGGGTTTAACCCATATTTTCTGTGGGATCCTGTAAGTCCTTGTGCCCTTTGTGCTGACTGATGGGTTTAAACTGTGTTTTCCATGGCATCCTGTGAATTTTTATGCCCTTAGTGCAGGATCTAATCCATGTTTTCCATGGGATTTTGTAAATTCTTATTCCCCCAGTGCTGATCAATGGGCTTAATCCATATTTCCCATTGGATCCTTTGAATTCTTTTACCCTTAGTGCTGACTGATGCGTTTAATTCATATTTTCTATGGGATCCTATGAGTTCTTGTACCCTTAGTGCAAACTTATGGGTTTAATCCATGTTTTCCATGGCATCCTGTGAGTTCTTATGCACTTAGCACTGACTGATTTTAATCCATATTTTCTGCAGGATCCTGTGAGCATCCTGTGAGACACCACTCATTTAACCCAACTTTGTGGTGCAGGTTGAACTCCCACTGAACAAGCCATTGCAATGGAGTTGTTATAAATGTAAAAAATTTCCTTTTTGGAGCATTCCTTATGGAAGTGGCATTCAGGATCCCAGGATCAGCACTGTGCAGTGCCTGGTTGTGATTCACAGAGATCTGGCCTGGGTCAAGTGCAAAGCAATGCCCATAATTACACCTATAAGGGAAAGTATTTTCCTTTCATCACTATTAGCCTAATTACATTTGTCAATGGGAGTCCTGCTCCAGAAATCAATACAGAAGGAAGCTCTGCCTGGTTGTGAGAGGAGCTGCATTTCCACAGCCTTCCCTTGGCCCTGCAGCAAATAATGGTAATAACAAATCCATATTTGTGTTTGCTGTTATCTGGATCTCTTTGGTGAGATAACACAGGCAGAAGAAAAGCAGTGTTCTCTCTCTTTTTTTCCCTGCTGCCTGTGTGTTTTCATATTTTTAAATTAACCTTATCGACCCACCTGTTGCAAGCAGAGCCCTGCTGGCTGCCAGCTCCTGGCTGGGACTGAGATTTCTGCACCAGTCACAAAATCCCAGAATGGTTTGGGTTGGAAAAGACCTCAAAGCTCACCCCATTGTCCCCTCCATGGGCAGGGAGACCTTCCACCAGCCCATCCTGAGGCATTTTCATGATAAATTGGGAAGATTTTTGCCCTTTTATAACCAAACTCCAGCACTTTGTTCTGTTTTTGTGCCTCACAAACTTTCACCTGTCCCTGATGGAGAGCTGAAGCTTTGTAGGACATTGTAAAATGTTAATATTTTAAAATTTTTTTTTCTCTTTAAGGCTCTTTAAGTAAGCAATATATATTCAAGACTAAAAGACACTCAGGAAATGAAATTGCTGGCGTTGCTGCTGCTCAGAGGGGAAACCATTTCCGTCCCTGCTAATGGAGGAGGGGTCCTGCTCTCACTTGTGGGGTCACAGAAACAGCAGCAGGCATCAAAATGAGGCAGCAGAAAGGAAAACCAAACAAAGCCTCTGCAGGAGCTTGCAGGCTGGTTGTGTTCAGGTTTTTGTTCATCCCCTGAGGTGTCCATAACATCTGGAGCAGCTGGACACACGCCCAGCCCTGGCTGTGGGATTTTGGTCAGGGGAAGCACCAAGAAGCTGCCAGCAGCTCCCCAAAGGCTGTGTGTGGCTGTGGATTAACTGCAGGGAGGATTAGCCTCCCCAAAAACCTTCCAGAGGCTTCTCCAGCCTGGGTTAAGCTGACAGGCTCTTAACTGAGTGATATCCCTGCCTGTGCCATGAAATGGGGACTTCAGCTGCTGGAGGGGGTCAGGGAATGGGGGAGAGGGGAAATCCCACATCCTTCAGCCTCCCCGGGTAGAGCAGAGAGGGTTTTGGCTTTCCCTGCAGACAGACCCAGCAGATCCGTGCCAGAGCTGTGCAAATCCCTGGCTGTGCCTCCCGGGGTGGGAGGAATTAGGAATGTCAGGTTAAATAAGCTTTTTTTTTGGGAAAGGGAAATGCTGAGAGTGAGCAAGCCCAGAAACTTTAAAGGCTGGGATTCAAGTTGGCGCTGATTTAATGTGAAATACGAGGAGTGGGGATGGGAGGGAGTTGTGGAGGGGTTCCAGGGCTGTCTCTGGAGTGGCTGGAAGGTGACAGGGACATGAGGGAGCTCTGTGGGCTCTGTGTGAGAGGGGAAAGCTCCTGGAGAACAGCTCAGGCAGCTGCTGCTGCGTGAGGAAGGAGAAGCAAGGAGGGACCTCGAATCAAAACCAGAACCATCGAGGTTGGAAAAGCCCTTCAAGCCCAACCTTGTGACCCCATCCCCACCTTGTGACATCCAGACATCCCTTGGGGACTCCAAACCACCTCCCTGGGCAGCCCCTTCCAATATTTAACAACTTTTCCCGTGTAGAAATTCCTCCTGATGTCCAACCTGCAGTTTCTTCTTCTCCTGCCACTGGCTGCAGCTGGTTTGGGGTTGATGCTTCATACCCTGCCCTGCTCATCTGCCAAAAATTCTCCTCCTGGGTTCCTGTCCCACCCACGGGACACTGGGAAAATCCAAAATCCCCGTTCCCAAGGGAGAGCTCTGTGTGCCCTCAGGCATCCTCTCCCCTTCGCAACCAGCGGCTGGAAAATTCATTTTATCACTGCAAACCATCAGAGCACAGCGCTGGGAAATGCAGGAGAGCTTTATGCATTTCCTGGAAAACCCTGTTAATGTGACAGCTTTCAATAAAACAAAGGAGCAGGGCTGGAGGTGAGAAAAGGCGCAGAGGTGTAATTTCTCAGTTACTGCTCCCAGGGCTGTTTCTGTGTGACTGTTTCCCCTGCGATGTGTGAAAGCCGAACCCCAGCCCGGCTGTCTCAGCTCCCTGCCTGTTGACCTCGTCAGAAACACTGAATGCAAGAGGCAAAAAAGAACAAGAAATTGCTTTTTGTACCTCCAGTCAGGAGAGCGCTGCACTTCCCCTCTCAGGCAGACTTTTCAATCTGTTCCCTCAGCAAGAAAACTTAATTGAGGCGATGTTGTGGCAGCAGAGAATGATACACCCATTTTTCCAGAACCACTTTTGCAACTTGTTTCACTTTTCAACCACACTTCTGTATCTCGCAAGGTGGATTTGTCTGTTTGTTTGTCGCTCTTTTGTTTGTCGCTCTTTTGTTTGTTTTGTTTTCCCAATAATAATCTCCTTTCATGCTGTTTTTCATTCATGCCCAGGCAAACATTTTGGAGCTGTAACCCAGGTGCGTAATGAGAGGAGAATCTCTGCTGCCGGACTAGATAAAGAGAGCGAGAACAGAAGGATTATCCCTCGCTTTTCCCGACAGGGAGGTGACATCGGGAGACTAATGGGAGGTTTTTAGCAGTACTTAGAGCCCCGGCGGGCTGCGAGCGCTGTGCTGTCATTTCAAAGCCGGAGAGGAGCTGCTGATGCTCTCAGGTTGTTGCTGAGCCCGTCCCCAGCTCTCTCCGTGGTTTGCAGCATCTTTGTAGCTCAGGTAATTTGGCTGCCTCCCTGTGCAGGCTGGCTGCTGCCTTTAGAAATAACTGGAATTTTCAGATTTTCTCCTGAAGAGCAGATCAGAGGTGCTGGTGATGTGTTTGCAGGTGGAGCAGACACTGGGAGGGTTCAGGGATAAAATTTTGGCTGCATTCCTTGCCCCAGAGTATCCCAGAGCATCCCAGGGCATCCCAGAGCATCCCTTAGCAGCCAGGGAGGGCACCAGGGCACAGGGAGCTGTCAGGTTGTAAACAACACAGTACCTGTAAAGTATTATCTATGTTTATTTTTATTTTTATTTTAATTTTCCACAATTTTAGGGATGTAGTTTCTGGTTTTTTTTTTTCTGTGTCATATGTGAAACTATGCATATTAAAACGTTTTTGTAAGGAAAAGGAATTTGTGTGGCACAGCCCCAACCTGACTATGCTCTTTTGCCACTGTTGCCTATCTTTGATGTAATTCCAATAAGGTTTCAAATCAGAGTAATTAAACAGCCCAGGGTTCCACCTCCCCAGAGCATCTCCCCTCATCCTGCTGTTTGCTATTTCCCCGGGGGAATGCTCTATCCTCTTTCTTTTTAGGGCCTGTAATAAGAAATACCAGAGATTTAGCAGATACATATATATTATTCCTAAGTTAAAACTTTTGCATCTTGAAACTTCTTAAAGTTAAAATTTTCTTTAACATCGTAAAAACCTCTAATAAATACTTCTTAAATTAAAACTTTCTTTAACGTCATAAAAACCTTTAATAAATACTTCTGTAAGGAAAATTAATCCACAAACACCAGAGGTTTCTGTCCAAAAAGCAGACAGAGGAGTGCTTTTGCTTTATTCCAATAAAGGCAGAGGCCATGGGCCATTCCCCTGGGATCTCTCCAAGTTTTGGAGGATGCAGCCTCCTTTTATCCCAATTTCCCTCTCTCTTTCCCCATGGGCTGAGGTACTTGAGAGGCACAGACCCCAAACACCTGATACCTGAGATTCCCCTCTCATGTACAACCCTCCCTTTTCATTTTTAATTCTTATAGGATTCATGGTTTTCCCCATTGCTTCTTTCATCTTCCAATATCCAATTTCATTTCTCAGCAAACCCACAGTTTGTTTGTAAAGGCAAACATCTTTTTCCCATTCATCAATCAGTGGAATCCATCCCATTGTTTCTTTTATCTCTCGGTGCTAACTGTATTTACAGCTTGTTTGTAAAGACAAATGCAGCATCCCTCTCACTTCTTAAGTTAAAACTTTCTTTAACAATCCCAATCTCCTCTCTCAGGCTCCCCATTTGATGTGGGAGCCGTGTTTACCCCGTGCCTGCCAGGCAGACAATGAATTCCTCTCTTCCAGATGGCCCAGGCTCCTCTCCAAAAAACAAACCAGGGCTGGTGCCATGCAAACAGCCCCAAACAGCGAGAGAGAGGCGATTCCAGCGCCTCCAGTGACCATCTGGACACACAAACTGATTTTCTATTTGGATAATAAAGCCTCTCCTACGTCTCCAATATTAGCCGTGGATGGGGATGCTAATTGATTTAATTGAAGCTCCCAATGTCGAGCCGTGGGCACTGCCAAGCTTCTCAGTTTGGGTGTGTGGTGGGGTTTAATAAATGTTGGAGAGGAGGAAATTGTGGGCTGATTTTGAGGTTTTGGGAAAGGAAGGGTTGTGGGAGTTCTTGGAGTATCACAAATTCCTGCCCCAGGGAGGAAATGGAGAAGCTTCTGCTGAGCTGCCCTAAACAAAGAGATGGGATTTTGCTGCTCTTGGGAGTGCTGAACTCTTTAACTTATTTATTTTTAAACAAAGGTTGTCTTTTCATGTTTTATTTATACATATACATGCAAACACGTATCACATGGGGTGATATGAGAAATAAAATCGTGGCCAAGTGATTAATACCCTTTATTTTTGGACTTTAGTAGCATCTCACAACTTGGCTCATGATGTTCTACAGAAAAAAAATCCTTCATTCAGAGACTTCCAATGTCTCAACCCTCTCTGTACCTTGAAAATCTGTTTGCTGAGCTCAAGAAATTTAAAGTTTTGGAGAAACGCCACTTTTGACCTAGAAGACATTGTCAGGGCTTCTCTGCCAAAAATTATCCTAGCTTGTCTCTTTTTTTTTTCTTTAGATGATTTTTTTTTTCCCCAGCAAACAAACAACAGGAAAAAAAAAAAAAAGAAAACCCACAACCTTGCAGCAAAGTTATCCACTTAAAGAAGTGGCAAAAAGTGATCTCTTGCAGCAGGGACAGGATCAGAACCAGTAGGTTTTGAAGTTATTCCCACATAACCTCAAGTTTTTATTCATGAATATTCCTGGCCATAAAGGAGCTTCATGATATGAAGGATAAGTAGAGGTGGTTGGTGTTTCCTAGGAAAAGCACTTTGGCTCTTCCACTTCAGCTTTTGCCACTCTTCAGGGGAATATTTTGGATTTTTTCCCTGTGCTTGCTCTTGTTTTAAGCAGGGATGTTGGCCTCATTTCCTGTTGATTTTGCTCTCTGCAGACTCCTCGTTGACTGGTTAATCAGGAAAACACAGCCAAGCACTTTCTGTGAAAGGCACGTTGGGTTTGGAGGGGAGGAGAACAGCTCAGAGGAGGCACCTGCAAACCACCAAATTGTTGGCCTGAAATCCTTTAATCCAGTTAAATGGTTGGGAAGGGGGAGATAATTTGGGTTTTAGGAGCAGGGATGGGCATTTCCAGAAGGTGGAGAGTCCAAGTGAGTGCTCTGGGCTGCCAGGAGAGGATGGTGGGGGGAGAAATGACAATTTTCTGGGGACTTTACCCAACTTCTCAAGGGTGGAAGGTCCTGTCAAGTGGCTCTGGCAGGAGACTTCAGGAATTGTGTCCCCTGATGTCACTGCGCTGTTAATTGGACTTGACAGATGCTAATGAAGGAGAGGCTGTGGCTGAGCAAGGGTGCAGGGAATGGCAGCACTCCTGGGGGAGCAGGGCAGAGCAGAAGAGTCCAGATGTGCAGGAGTTACCTGAGGTCACTCCAAGGATTAATCTTTGCCATTTCTGCTCCCAGAGGTGGAAATCAGTGACTCTGAAGTGAAGGTTATTTATCTTTTATCTCCAGTTCACAATCCTGGTTTGGCCTTGCGGTTAAACCTCGTGAAAATGAGTTTTTTTGGGGAGGGACCCTCCTCAGAGCAGATGTGGAGTGGGGGGAGACATCGTGGTGCTGTGTCCCCAAAACGCAGCTCTGTTCCCTGCAACTGTGGTCCTGTCCCCAGCTGCTTCCTGGCTAGTGCATAATTAGCCTTAATTAGCTCAATTAGCCTGGAGAATGGGAGGGGGGCTGCCTTTGCTGGAAGGTCAGGGTGTCCTGCCCTGCCTGGGGGACACTGTGACCTCGGCAGTGTGAGCAGGACTCGAGTGCTGGGTGCTGCTCCATCGAGGAGAGGGATTCAATCCTTGAAAAAGGTGGGATGTCCCCCCTCGGGGCAGGATTGGTGTCCAAATTCCACTGCGGGATTGGGCTGCGTTTTCTGCCTCTTGTCCCCATGAAAAGGAGGTGACAGCACATCTCCTGTGCTGAGAAATGGAGTCCTGAGCAAACAGCCAGCTGTGCCACGCCTGTCAGAGAAGAGCAGACTTATTTATCATCAAACCACACCAAAGTGGCACCTTCTGTCGGGCAGGTGCCTCTGTAGGATGCTCAGAGGCTTCTGAGTGCCACAGGCAATGTTTTCCCTGTGCTGAGAACCTGCCCAAGTCGAGGGGACTCTCACTCCAGCGTTAGTTTGGAATTCTCCCTTCAGCAAAGTGATTCTCCTCGAGGGTTTTCAGCTCCTTGTCTCTCTCCCCTGATCTTGGGCTCTCCTGTTTCTCCTGTAATTAGCAGGAAACTGCCTGAGCAAAATGCTTTTCCCTGGCTGGCAAGAGCACAACAGTGATGAGTCAGGGGAGGAAGAGCTGCTGTTTAACTGGAAAAGGGGATGGGGGAAAGGAAGGGGAAGAATTGCTGCCAGAGAGCTGTGCAATGAATGAATGAATGACACTTGCTTAAAGACACACAAGGAGATTAATGATGGGAGTTAAAGTATGAAAGCAACAGGGCCTAAGTGTGGCATTAATGGAATCCATTTTCTCCACCATCTCCTGCAGGAACTCTTTGGAAGTAGAGAAAGGGGAAAATCACTTTACAGTAATAACTGTTATTTATATAGGAGAACAGCTTTGGATATATCAAAATGCGAGGTTTCAAGGTAATAACTGGCCCCTCACAATCATTGTTATCCATTTAAAAGACACTTTTGTGTGGTGGTGAGGAGATGGAGGAAATAGCCCCAATCCTGCAACTGCTCCAAAATGAAGTTTATTTTATTATTGTCACCATTAGTCAGTTCCCAATCTGATAGGATTGTGTTAAGAAAAAGGGGAAAAGGCTGGAGGAGATGAAGAGGGAGTGGAAATCAGCCTTGCAGGATTTTCTGGGACCATTTCTGGGCTCATCAGAGACCTGAGGCTCCCTCCAGAGCCTCCCTCCACCGTGGCTCTGCTCCTTGGGCAGGAAATCTGTCTTGCACAAAGCAGGAGCTCAGCTCTTCTGCAGGAATCAGGAGAGACTCATGAATGATTCATGAGGAGGGATTGGGGGTAGAAGGGAAGGATGATAATAATATTCTCCATGTGTCAAAATATAACAATAATTTGACCAGCTCTAATTTTTAATAACCACTGGGTTTGGGAGCAGATGTGATGGATGAGCTGGAGCAAGCCATGGTCTCCCAAGCTGGCTTTTCACTTCAGAGCACCAAGGCCACTCTCTGAAATATTAGAGCTGTATAAAACCTCTCAGGCTGTGGGAGGAAGGAGCAGAAAGCTGAAAAGGAAGGGACAAAGGGTCTGCTCTGCTTTCATAATTCCAATTAGACTAAGTGTTAGACATGATCCTTAATTGATCCCGGCTCAGAGTGGGAATTTTATCATCTTTAAACCTCCAATCCCATGGAGTGAAGCCTCTCAGGAGGGTTTTCCCCTTTAACTCTGCAGGGTGTTACTGTGAGCACGGAATGAGCTGAGAGGGGTGACAGGAGGGGAGGTTGGGGAGTCACAGTTTGATGATGGGGTCACAGTTTGCTGTCCCAGACGTGGCCCAGGACGTTTCTCACGTGGGAAGAGGCAGGGGAGGATGATAAAGCAGCCCTGTTTCTCCAGGCAGGCTCTTTCTGGCTGGGATAATGAAAAAGAATTGGATTTGTGAGGGCAGCTGACACAGCTGGCTGTCTCCAAGATGTTTTCATCGCTGTGTTAAGAACTCTTTTACAGACTTGGAGAAGCACTGGGAGCGTGGTGCTGCCTGAGGCTGCCAGCCCTGACTCCTCACATGGCAGCAGTGAGAGTGAACCCCAGCAGAAACCCAGAAACCCCCAGCAGAAATTCCAGGCCCACCCCCTGGAATACCAGAGAGCCTTGGCAAGGCCCCCTGTCTCCCCCAAATGTGTGCTTAGGCTTGCAAGTGTCAAACATCAGTGCAGGTATCCTCATTAAGATGGCTGGAGGGAGGAGGATTTAATGATCTGAACCATGACTTCAATTAATCAGTATAAATGTTGCTTATTTACAACATAAACCCCTGCCTATGGATAACTCTGTTGTTTAATTAAGCTTATCACTGGGAACCTGATCCAGTTCCTTGCTGCATTAATGTCACTAATTCAGTGTCCCCTCTAAGAGGCTTCAGAAGAGACTGCAGGGGATGTAATTCACTCCACTCCCTCTGCTTTACAAGCCTGGCTGCCTCTGGAATGTCTCAATCCTCACCCAGTGCTGGTGCTGATTCCTCCCCGATCCCATCAGCTCTTCCATCATTCCTGACATCCCAGGAGCCTGGAACAGCTTTTCCTTTGGGTTTCTTCAGCCTTGTTCACTAAGAGTTTTTGTGTCTGCTTTAATTTGCTCTCTGCAGCTGAGCCTTTTCTGTAGCCCTGCTTTCCCTCTCTCCCTTCCTTGCCCTCTCCAGTTTCTGTGTGGTGCCTTTAAAACTTTTCCAGATGCAGGAGAATTTGTAATGAGCTCCCAAGCTGAAAGCAAAAGCTGTTTGCCCAAAAGTTGTTCTCTACCCACACTGGAGAGCCTTGCACTAGAAACCTCAGAGATTCTCTGGGAAAACTTTGAGTAACTTTTTAAGGATTTTGTGGTTGTTTTTTTCTGTTGTGCCAGGGATTCTCCAGGCAATGTCTGACACCCCCCCTGCTTAGGGGTGGTCTCCAGAGGATGCTGAGACAAATTGCTCCGAGCGAGGATGTTGCTGTGCATCACTTCACTCACTCAGGGCTCTGCAGATCCCTTCTCTCAAAAAGCCATTTAAAAAAAAACAAAGTGGAGCTGCCTCTTTTTTTTTTTTGGTCCAAACGACCAGAGAAAGTGTCCTGGGATTAGATGAATTAGCAGCGTGCTGCTAAGATGGATAGAAAGGCAGGGAAAACCATGTCAGAGTCCAGGGAAAAGCAAATTGCTGTTTCTTTTTCCCATGCAGAAGTCAGGGAAGAAGCCATCAGGGGAAGAAGGATTGCAGTGGGCAGAGCATACTAACAAGGGAAGGCAGGAAGACATTAAAGCAACCCATTAAATCAGCTGAAGGCTGAGTGGCAAAAAATAAATAAATAGAGGCTGTGCAGATTGATCAGTATTGGATCTGAAGGGCTTCCACATCTGGTGTGGCAGCTCTTTAGCATCTCATTCCAGCCTGACTCTGCAGCAAAAGGTGTTTGCTCTGTCAGGGAAGCACAGGGATGAAAACAATCCTGAGGCAGCCAGGGGAAGGCTCAAGTGTCATTTTATACCTGGATCAAACTCTTTGATGTGGTTTAAGGCATCTGGATCCTCTTCAAGAGAGGTGAGGTTTCCAATGGCACCTTTTCCCGACTTTATTCATCTTTTCAGCTTTTCTGTTGGAGCTGACAGGTTTAGGGGGAGGTGTCCCTGCCCATGGAAGGTGTCCCTGCCCATAGAACTTCTCTCTGCCCATGGCAAGGGGGTGGAATTTGATGATCCCCGAGGTCCTTTCCAACCCAAAGGCTCCCAAGTACAGTTTGACTCTTCCATCCACACTCAGCCACGTGGCATTCCCATTTTTCTTCACACACATTGCTGCTCCCAGGGTTTGCCATCTCCCAGATCTGTTTGTAGTGCTGACTTTGTGATGCTCTCAAAAGCCTGGGGATTGAGGCAGAATTGTCAGGTTTTGGTGGCAGAAAGGCTGAGTCTCTAAACAAGGCTTCCTGAAGCCTCCTGGCACGTTAAATCTGTTTATTTGCCACGTGGTCCTGTAAAACCTTGAGGAGCTGTTTTATTTCTTCATCCTTCATCCATCATGAGAGAATGAAAATCATTCCACCTATCATTTGTCTGGCTCATATCTTTATAGGAATTGCCATATCTACATCCAGCATGTCCTTGGGTCCATCTTTTAGGGATTTGTCACTCAGCAGTGGCCAGTGATGTGTAACAGCAATAGAAGTGGTGCAAAATATCTCTAAACTCTCCATATTAATGCAAACAAACCTCCAGATCCCTCTACAGTGTTTTCCCTCTCCTCACCTTGATGCTGGGGGTACATCCAGGGCTGGTTTTTGTCTCTGTGTGTGGATTAGTCACTGGATGGGGGAAGCCAGGAGCTGGAATTCCCTCCTGCATGCTTTGGGTGAGCTGTGCATCCCCTGCTGGCACTGGGGTCTGCCAGCCTGGGATGGATCAGCCAAAATCCCTGAAACAGGAGCTGCTGGAAGAAGAGCAAATGCACTTCAAATGCTGAGATATCCACAAGGGATCAGAGGAAAATGGTCATTAAAGCCCCACCTCATGGAAATTCAGTGGCTTTAGAGGGACCCCCAATTCTTTAAATCCTGTAACCTGCTGTCTCATCCTCACCTGCATCAGAGGAAATGGCCTCAAGTTGTGCCAGGGGAGGTCTGGATTAGATATTAAGAAAATTTTCTCTGTGGAAATGTTGTCAAGCACAGTCCCAGGCTGTCCAGGGTGGTGGTGGAGTCACCATCCCTGAAAGTGTTCCAAAAATGTGTGGGTGGGGCACCTGAGGACAGGGTTTAGTGCCCATGGTTGATGATTTAGAGGTTTTTTCCAAGCTGTGAGCAGAAGGAGGTTCAGGAAATGGTTTCCCTGTGATGCAAAGTGCCAGGTGTGGGAATGTTTCTCTCCTTAAATCCCTGTCAGTCAGAAAATCCCAAAGTGCTGCAGCTCTTTGTGTGTGCTGGAATAGCCACTGAAACTCAGCCACCTCTGGGGACAGGGCTCTGGGATTTTGTGAGGTTGTGGGTACAAAACACATTTATTGAGGGTATTTTGTGGGGTCTGGGTCCTTTCCTGCGTGCTCTCTGCCATCCCCAAATCCCACAGCTCCATTATTCATGGCCATCTCTCAAATCCATCACTAGAGCCATAAATCCTACTGGACTTTCCCATTTGTTTGTTGGCTTTTTTATGTTATTATTTTTTTTATTTTCATTTTCATTTTCATTTCCATTTCCATTTCCATTTCCATTGTTTTCTTTCATTTTGAATTTAATTCTCTTCTTCTTATTTTGAATTTTTAAAAAATATTTTAATCTAAATTTTAAATTATTTTTATCTCCTTATTCCTATTTTTATTTCTAGCCTCCAGCTAAACCCAAATATTTGATTTATTTCTATTTAATTCTTTTTAACCGAGGAGGGATTGAATCGATTTGATCGGAAATCGCAAATTCAGCAAAACAGAAATTTCACTGAAGGAAATGGAAAAAATTAAGGAATGGTCTGGATTTATTTCTTTTTTTAATTTTTTTTTATTTTGATTTTTTATATTATTTTTTAATTTTTATTTTTTAAATTTTNTTTTTTTAACTCAGAACTTTACCCATTGTTTCTTCCTTCCTCATTCTTTTTGCTTGCCTGGCAGTGGCACTTGGGGTTTGTGTGGTTATTTTTCTTGTATTTATACTCTCCACTGACTTAATTAAGTTCTTGCTCATTTCTTGGTCTTGCCAAGTTTATTGGCCCCACCAGGGCTTCCCAGTGCTCTCTTCCTACAAAACCACAGCTGCTGCCAGTCACCTGAGACCACGAGAATGGGCAGAAAAACTCCTTTGGAAACTCAGCCTGACATTATGGAAGCAAAAGACAGGCAAAAAAAATGATCTTCGCTACTCTGGTCAGTGTTTTTAGGCTGGATTCCTAAGAAAATAAGATTTAGGTATTTAGGGGATGTGGGTGGCCATGCAGCAGCTTGGATTTTTGGCAAACTCTGGTCTGGTTTAATAGATGGGGCTTTGCAGAGGTGCTGAAAATCTGGATTAGAGGGCAGTGCTGTGGGGAGCAAAGTTTCAGGAAAAACAAAAAAAAAACCCATCCCACCACACCACATTGACCTGTGCAGGAACAAGCTCCTGGTGCCTGGAATTCACTTTTTTGGGGGTTTTTGGGCATGCAGGAGAGCCCCTGGTGTTCATTCTTCCAGCCTGTCCCTCCTTTCAGGGCCACAATCCCATTCCCTGACCTTACACCTCGCTCCTCCTTCTCCCTGCTTTTCTCTCCTCGTTTTTGGGAATTCTCCTGGCAGGTTTTTCAGGGCATGGAGTGGGATTTAGCTGGTCACAATCCCAGTATTTAAATCCCCAGCTCAGGGCTTTCTCCACAGCTGCACTGCCTCAAGCCTGGCTGTGAAAACTCACAGGAGTTCCCCTTTAAAATCACTTTCCTGCCCTGCTTTGGTACCAGAGGCTGAGTTCAGACCCCCTGAGCCAGCTCTGGATGGGAATTTCTCATTTTAGACTCTTTTCTTTTTGTGCCTTTCTGCTCTTCTCTTCTTGCTCAGGGTGTTTGCTGCTGCCTCAGAGTGAGATTTACGTTCCCAAAATCAGGTGAGATGAGGAGCCTGGAGGGTTTTTAGAGGGTTTTTACCTGCCTGCTCCAAGGGTTGATGTTTGCTGGGATCCAGGGATGGTCCCACTGAGGCTTTGCATCCCAGCATGATGGACAGATCACCACCCTCCTTCTCAATTTTCCTGGAAACTCCCGGTTTCTGGGAGTGTAATTCTGATTTTATGTACACAAAGTAGTTATTAAAGAAGATAAAAGAGAGATTGTGTTTCAAGCAGCAGCAACTAAAGCCCTCAGCTGTTTTTATCACATCTCCCCTGAATTTGCTCTCTCAGGATAGCAGGAATGAGAGGGGAGCTCCATTTAAATGCAGATTTCCAGTGCTGGCCAAGAGCAATAAATAGCCCTCTGCTACCCCAACCAGACAAACATTATCAATTTTCTTTGTGAAGGAGATTTTATGTTTTCAGATCTTCTTTTTTCCTTGATGAGATGCTCTTTCCTCACAGAGTAATAGCGTGTTGACGCCTTTTTATTTTATTTTTAAGCAGCACTTCAGAGATTATAATGGAAATACAATCCCACCTGTTTCTCCACTGGAGCTCCACTTGACAGCCCTGTAATGAGGAACTGTGCAAATTTCTTCTCCTTTACTGTACTGACAGCCTGGAGGGTTGATACCTTGTTCAGCAGAGCAGAAAAGCACAAAAAAAAGGCAATTTTGGCAACAATTTGTATTTACCTGGCCCTGCAGCCTCGTGGTTTTGGGGGTGGTTTGGAGTTCAGGAGGATGGGGAGATGTGGGGTGATCCCTGATGTTCCTCAGCAGGACAAATGAAATGTTCTGGAATTCTTTTTGGGTTTCCTGGTTGGCAGAGGAAGGACTGATTGGCTCCAGTGGCAGGTGCTGGAATTGTGAGCTGGGCTGGGATTGCAGCTCTTCATTTGATAAAGGGGAAATAGAGGATTTGAGGAGTGGGGGCAGCAGGGAGGTGAGGAGCCACCTGGAATTCTGTGCTCAGTTCTGGGCTCCTCATGGGATGAGGGACCTGGAGGGGCTGGAGAATGTCAGGGAAGGGAATGGAGCCCCAGGAGGGGCTGGGGGAGCTGGGAAGGGGCTCAGCCTGGAGAAAAGGGGGATCAGGGGTGACCCTGTGGCT
>WBND01000490.1:217507-228256 GCA_013398595.1 Tychaedon coryphoeus
TGGCTCCCTCTGCAATATTTTTCTCATTATTCATGGAGAAGCAGTCTAGACCAGAGACATTTATCACGATGGAGAAGATAGAAGTGATTTTTGAGGGCAACAAAGTTCAAAGACTTTGCTGTAAGTCTTCAGGATTAAAGATTTACTTGATGCATCTCCCTCTGTTTAATAGACAGGAGGAGATGAAAGGGAATTTCTATAAAGATTTTCGTTCATACTTAATGATGCCTCTATTAGATGAGCTTTGGCACAGTGTCTCGAGCCATGAAGCTTTAAAACCAACCTTTTTTAAACATTAAATGACCTTTTTTCATCCTCCAGCTTTAATAAATAAAGATTAGTTCAGCCTCATTACCTCTCTAGTCCTGGGGGCTGGTTTAATATTTAGTTAAAGTAACCAGTCTCCCAAAATGAGTATATTTTGCTGCTTTCCTAAATCCCACAGAGAGACTGGAAAATCTCCTGGAGTTTGGTCTGGGTTCTGCCACTTCCAGCCTGGATCCAGGCTCTCCATCTGAATTCCTTTCTTTCCAAACCCTGCACTTTCCCCTTCCTCTTGTATTTGCTCCCAAAATTCAAATTCAGTCAGAGCTGAGTAGGTAAAAGAGTTTGCTGCCGTTATTTTGGGTTCCTTTACCTTTCCCCTCTTGACCTTCAGGGAAGTTTTCAAGATTCTCAAAAATGAGAATAGAAAATCCCATCCTGAACAGAGATATAAAAAGCTCTGTGCAAACTTTTTTGCTTAGCTGGCTGGAGGAAACTATTCCAAATGCTTTGCTTTTGGCTATTTTTATACTTAAAAATCATTTAATTGTACATTAGTGGAAGTTGATTTTGTTTGAAAGCTGCCAATTAAGAAAATACTTGAAAACATTCCCCTATTTTAGTGCTTTTGAAGCTTTAAATTAAAAACTAATGAATCTGAGAATGCTGACATCCACTCCCCCACTGCTGATCTTTAATTTCCCAGAGTCAGCACCTGAGCTGCATTTGGAGATGTTCATCAGGCTCAGCACATGGATTTACCCTTCCCTGGGAGCAGGGCTGCAGGAAAAGTTTCTGCAAGAACTTTCTCCTCTGCTTCTCTCCTGGAAGAGTGGAGTGGATGGCAAATTGTTCTCCCAGCTTTGTTCTAATTAAACAAAATAATCAGCCATGTTAATATCCTAAAAGCCCTGCTCCTGGCCTTGGAGGAAAGCACAGCCCTTTTTGCTGCATAATGAGATGAACTCAATTTAAAACTGGGAAAAAGATAGGAGAAGAAGGGATTCTTGAATATTATCAGGATATGAAGTAAATCAGGCTGGTGTTGGACACCTTTGGGTTTTCACTGCTGGGGTTAGGGCAGGGTGGGACACAGAGATGCTCTGCAGTTGTGCCAGGAGGGAAAAGATCTGAAAAGATCCCAGTGGGATGAGCAGGGCAAGGCTGGGAAAAGAGCCCTGGGAGGTGGGGCAAGCTGGGTGTTAAAATCAGGCTGTGCTTTCAGTTTTGGGGCAGGAAAAGCAAAGGAAAAGGAGCCTGGGCCCCAGCCAGGGGGATCTGGGCTGTGCTGGACACTCCATGGTGGCAGTGGAGGGTGATGGGAGCAATGAGAACCTTCCAGATCCTGCTGTGGATCCCCCAGCCCCACCTCCAGCTCAGCATCCCTGTGCTGCTCTAACCTGCTCCCAGCCAGCTCTGCCCTCCAAACCTGTGTGTCCTTTGTGCCTTGCTCTTAGGACTCAGGATATCTCCCTGATTTCAGTTCCCAGCTCATTTATGCTTCTCCCTACCAAAAAAAAAGCCCCAAACCCAAACCTGCAGCTCAAGGACAGGTTCCAAAGCCCCAGCAAGGCACCCTGGCTGCTGCAGGGAGTTCCTTCCTTCCCTGCCATGAACCAGCAGAGTTCTAATCCCTGCTCTGCTCCCCTAACCTGATCCAGCACCTGAGCAGTCCTGAATGCTCCCTTTGGGGGGATTTTTTGGGAAGGGAAGATAGGAATTGCTGGTTTTTTAATGCACACAGCAAACAGCAGTGCTGCTCTTCCCCAGATCAAATGGAAAAGCTGTGTTCTAGGGGAGACCTCCCGTTAGCAAGGGCAAACCCACTGGCTCCTGAAAGAATGAAATTGTGGCCTGAATGCTCCACTCCTGAATCCTTTCTGCCTTCCCTCCAGAAAACAAAGATACTGCCCCTCCCCACCTCCCTCTGCCTGCCACAGATCTGAGTGGGCAGCCCCAGGAGCTGGGTTCAAGAGCCAAGAGCGTTCTGTTTGAAAAATATTTGTCCCTCGCCACCCACGGCTGCCCACGTGCTTCCTGAAATATTCCAGCTCCTGAGCAGCCTATCAGTGCTTCCACAAAGGAGCCACCCGGGGTTTCTGGGGACGTTCTGCCTTTGTTGGGATGTGAGGAGCTGGGTTTTTTAGGGTTGGACAGCTGGATGTGCCTCCCTGGGAGCCTGGCAGCGTGGGTGGCTGTGCTGAGCCATTCCAGCAGGTAAAACAGAGGCTGCTGCAGAGATCTCACCACCCACCTGTCTGGCAGGACCTGGGGAGTGGGAGAAGCAGCAGGAAAGGCCACGTGTGGGAAGGAGGATGCGCCAGCTCTGGCGGTGACAGGAGCACCAGCAGAGCTCCTGCAGGGCTCAGCGAGCGTGGGGACGGGGAGAGGAGTGCAGATCCCAAACCTCACCCGTGCCAACACCTTTTTTTCCCCCCACAGCTGCCATCCTGGATGACCCCATGGAGTGCAGCAGAGGGGAGAGGCTCTCCATCACCCTGGCCAAGAACAGGATCAACCGCGCGCCCGAGCGGGCGGGCAAGGCGCGCGTGGAGGTGGACATCTTCGAGCTGCTGAGGGACAGCGAGTACGAGACAGCAGAGACCAGTGAGTACCACCAGAGAGCCAGCTCTGCTCCCAGAGCGTCTGCCACGCCGAAACCAGGGGTTTGTGGCAGTCAAAGGGGAGCAGAGAGAAAAAAACTCCTCTCTCGGCTCTTTGTTTTTCATTCGAAGTGAATGAGATGTGCTGGTGCGAGCCCCTGCCCCCAGTAAACTTTGCCACCACTCAGCAGCTTGGGACAAATAATTTCCTTTAATCTGCCTGTCAATAAACAGGGGTAATGCTGATCCTTTGTTAGTTTTTGTTTTTGTTTTTTTTTTTGAGTTTACTCACTTAATGGTGAGTGAACAAGAGAGTCTCGGGCAAGTTGGGTGCAATTAAGTTGTTTTTAAAACCCTGTGGAATCCTGTGTGTCAGCAAACATGTCAGCTCTTCCTGGAGCTTGAGGTTGGCAGCAGATTTATTTACGCCAAGTGAAGTTTTTCAAGTGATGTTTGAAATCATGAGGATGAAGAAGAGCTAATTTCAAAAGAGCAGCAGGTTTCCCATCTCGCTTTCAAGTTCTTGAATGAAGTTGTTCTTTATTAGGGCTGTTCCTCTGGATGCCCAATATGCCAGTTCAATGGTGGTGAATAAAAAAGAAATTTATGGTCACTATCCCACAGTTTGGAAGGAATCCCAAAGGTCTATGGTGGTTTTTTTCCTGTAAGAGGGGAAACCTTTGGAATAGGAAATCCTCCTTTTAGAATAATTTTTAAGCCGACCTTTAGAGTTCAAGGGAGGGCTATAATTTTTTATTACCAGTTGGCTCAAGAAAGCTGGAGGAATAATTTGAAATAACAGGGATTTTAGACTTGTTTCCTAGTGATTCTGCATTCCATGACTGTGTGACCTGCAGGGTATCCCCAAAGAGTGTGGCAGAGTGTTGTGGTTTGGGGCTGGCTGGTTTTTCCCTGGATTTTGGTGGATTTTCTGAGCACCCAGCAGTGCTCAGGGCTCTCCAGGGGGGCTGGCAGAGCAGCTCCGTGGGGCTGTGGGATCAGCACATGGCTCCTTCGTTTCCTGATGAGCGTTTGCACTATTTATAGAAGCGTGCAGTTAATAAAGAGCGGCTCAGCAAGTACCTGGGCTCTATTTATAGAGCCTGTCACCCATCAGGCAGCCCAGACTGAACCCAGCTCAGGACCCAGCACTTCTCCACTGCTTTGGATCCCTCCATTTTTAAAGATTTTCCTGCTCTTCCCCATCTCTGTTGTCCAATGTTGTCCCCTGACTTGGCACAGCATTAGGGCAGATCCCATTCACCTGGCCAGAAGGGATGGGAATTGCCTGGATTGAAGGAAATCCCAGACTGGAGATTTAAAGCTCATCCAGCTCCACCCCAACCCATCCCTGGGCACTTCCAGGGATCCAGGGGCAGCCACAGCTTCTCTGGGCACTCTGTGCCAGGGCCTGCCCACCCTCACAAGGATTTTTTTCCCGCTATCCCATCCATCCCTGTCCTCTGGCACTTTGAAGCCATTCCCCCTTGTTCTGTTAAAAATCTCTCTCCATCTTTCCCTTCCCCTCCCTCCAGCTAGAGGGACCATTAGATCACCCCAGACCATGAGATTTCCTGGCTGAACAACCCTAACTCTCCCAGCCTTTCCTCCCAGCAAAGCTGCTCCATCCCTCTCATCCCCTTGGTGGCCTCCTCTGCACTCACTCCAAACTCATTCCCAGTTTGCCCCTTAAAGATCCCAAATCTCCCTGTGAGACTCCTAGAAAATGAGAAAATCCCTCATTTTCCCCAGCCTTCTTTGTCTTTGAAGGAGTCAACAGCATTTTTAGCTCCATTTTTGTTCCTTCCTCACAAATATCCTGTTTGTAGCAGCACTCCTGGCCTTTAACTTTGTTTGGGAAACAGATTTGATTGCAGTGACCCCAGAGCTGCTGTAAGGATCACAGGAGGGATTTCTGCCTTGTTTTCAGCCTGTGACACTGCTCAGGAATTCTTCTCTTAGAAGGTTTCTCCAGCAGAGGAATATTATTTGGCTGAGAATGAAATATTATGCAAGAAATCGTTAATTTCAGCAAATACTGTGTTTGGGGAGAAATTGGAAACAGGGCAAGTGAGGAAGAGGCATCTCCCATTCCCAGTTTTCACCTTGGGGTGATTCTCTTTGTTTGCTTTACTTGGATTTTTTGAGTAGAAATTGCAGCAAATTGACTTGATTTTGATGAATTTTGCCATGTGTTATTTGCCTTTTCTTCAGAGGGGAAAAAATGTCTGGGAGCTTTTCTTAGAAAAGGAATAATCTGGATTCTGTATGGCTCCACTATTAATGTCACTGATGTTATTCTTGATTTATCCTGGTGGCAGAGGAAAATCAGATCCCTGAACTTAAATTTCAAGGCTTTCATGGCTTTCAAATGCTTCAATACGTTGCTGGTATTTGTTATGACACACAATATTAATAAAAACTGTTGAGATGCTTTAACCTGTGACTGCAAAGCTGTTTACAGCTGTTTAATACTGTTCTCACATTTCACACCCTTTGATTCACTCTTAAATATCACAGCTCCATGCTTAGCTGACAGATCTAGGAGCACTGGGATTACACCACATACTCCATATGCAAGAGAAGGAAGAATTTTAGAAGTTAGGGTTTTTATATGGGGAGTCTGGGGTTTTTAAATTTAATTTTTAATTTTTTTTTTCCCTGGAGCTGTTTTTCTCCAATTTTCCTTTCTGGTTGACGTGGGTGATTTAATGTAAGAGAACCCCAAAATCTGAACTGCTCCAGCAGGAAAAATCCAAGTAAATCCATCACATTCATACCTGGTTTGCTATTCCACCTTTAGATATGAATGAACACAAACTTTGGCTGCTCCTGTGTGATTTTAAGGAGGTTTCAATGAGAAGTTGTGGGCAGAGCAGAGCCTTTTTTTTTTCTGTTTCAAGGGAAGCTTGTTCTCTCTTTTTTTGATGTTCCACTCCTTTTGTGCAGCTCCAGAATGACTTGTTTAATCATGTTTTATCTAAACCACCTTGTTCCTTTTGATGTTGGGGCAGGACACATTTCCCTACTTGTCACCCTGTCCCCTCTGGCCTCGCAGCCTTTTAAGCTCCTCTTTGTTGTGAATCCAAACATCCCGGAGCAGGTGAGGAGTGAGAGTGGGGGAGCAGCTGGAGAATCGGAGATTTGGATTTATCCACACCAACATTTCCAAGTGCCCTTTCACAGGCTCCTTTCTGTGGCTCCAATGTGTTGTTTTTACCTGTCCCACTATTTTGGGGGATTTCAGCCTGCTCTGGTTATCAGGGAATCATGGAATGCTTGGGGTTGGAAGGGACCTGAAGGGTCATTTTGTTCCACCCCATCATGAGCAGGGATATTTTTTTTTTGTCTAACATGACCTTGGACACTTCCAGGGCACCCCCAACCTCCCCAGACCTCTGTGGCTGCAGGTTCAGGAAGCACAAGGGATGCTTCAGGAGCATCTCTGGAACCCCTCTGTTTATGCACTTGCTGTTTTCTCTCAGACAATCCCGTGCCCAGTCCCTGTCTCTGGAGATCTCAGCTGTGTTTTGCCACCAGGGAGCTGCTGAGGTATTTCCACACCTTCCCTGCTGGTTCATTTTGAATTAGAGCCTGGAATCTTCTGTGCATTCTGTTTGAAACCCTGCTCAGGTTTTTTGTGCTCTGAAAGAAATGATTCTGCCCCAGGAGTGGATCCTCTCTCTGGAGGGAGCTTTCAACCCTGCTTTGAGCAGGGGAGGATTCATGGAAATGTTTTCCAGGCGCTCTGGGATTTCAGGAAGTGAAAGACACTCTGACCATGGAGAGCTATTCATTTGTTGTGCTTTTTCATGTTCAAAAATAAGTTTGCAGTTCTGCCTTCCTTTAAAAACAATTTTGCTGTGTCCCAAGTGCCCAAACCTGGACTTAAATCCCAAAGGCACACATGGAAATGATTGGACACTGCCCTGCTGTACAAAAGGAGAGTCCCCTGCCCTGAACACACCCCTGATCCAGGATGGTCATTGGTGCCCATGGAAAAGAGGTTCTCAAAGTGATGCCACTGCAATGTCCAGCACCCTTGAGACCCTGAATTCTAAACAACATCAGAGCTGGGACATCAGAAACTCGGAGCTGCTGGAGCCTGCAGCACTCACAAATCACCCTGCACATCCCACAGCTTTTGTGGTGCCCAGGTGCTGGAGTATGAAGGGATTTGAGTGGCAGGGGATCTGTAATTATCCATAATTATAGTCCCTGTGATTATCACGGGTGGATTTTGGAGACAGGACCAACATTTCCACATCCAACAAGTGCTTGTCTGGATGCCCATGGCAGCAGCAAGGTCGAACCTCTTCTCCCCATGGAGCCCTGACAGCATCAGGTAACGCTCTGAAATAAGAAATGTGCTTGGATTACAGCAGAAGCTTTCCAAACGTGGTCAAAACCTTTGCCTCAGGCACTTCCACTTTGTTCCCATTCATTTTCCTTCATTGTGGTGGATGTTTCCCCCTGGTAGTGATAAGCCAGGTCTTTTTCTTCCTCCAGTTGTTGCAACTGCGTTGCTATGGCTACTTAACTCACTTCTTGTTCCTGCTAGCAGGCACGAGAAGAAAATCACTCACCAAACTTTCCCCTGCATGGCACAAGGAAATTTTCCCCAGGAGCTTTGTCCAGGTGACCTGTTGTTCTGGTGTGAAGGACAGGTGTCTGCCAATAAAGGCAGAAGCTTCTCTTTGAAATGGAGAATGTAAACCCCATCCCTCCAAATTATTATCATTTTGAAATTAAGGGGCTCTCAGGCGAAGATATGGGAATTAGGAATAACAGTTCTTGACTAGGAAAATTAAAATAGAAATGCAGTATTACAAAGAACAATCCCAACCCTGCCAGGAGTCAGAATCCAAGCTGGCACCCGTCAGTCAGGCAGGGTGTTGGCAGCAGTGCCATTCCATGGTGGCTGCATCCTCCTGCAGGGGCAGATGTGGTTCAGCTGGAGCAGTGCTCCTGGAGAAGGTGCAGTTTCCTCTGAAGCTCCAGGGATGATGTGGAAAGGTCTGGCTTTCCTCTGGAATCCAGTGGAAAGAAGGTTCCTTGGTGTCCAAAATCTCAGTTTTTATCTGGGTAGGAAAGGCTTGGCTCCTGCCCTGGCTGGAGCATCTCCCATGGGATGATGGAATTTTATCAGCCATGCCCTGGGACTCACTGGCCATGAACAGGAGAGATCTCCTGGAGGGAGGATGGGCTGTGGGAAAGATAAAGATGATTGCCCCAGCTGGTTTAAAGCTGGCCCATGAGCAGACAATGTGTGCCAGGAGATCAGGGTCACTGTGACAGAATCCACATTTCTGGCCACATCCTGGGTTGCAGCCCAAGACACCTGTGGATAAGGGAGGGCTTGGAGCAGCTCCCTCCTTGTGGATGCTGAGTGGCAGAGCTGAGAGGGACTGATGGCTGCTGCTGAGACAGCAGGCAAGGCTTTCAAACCACGCTGCTCTTTATTTTAAAGGATTTTCTGGAGAGGTTTAAGTGCCTGTAAATTTTTTAAGCGCAGAGGAAAAGCAAGCCCTGGCTTCCTTTGAAGATGCTGAAGAAAAATATCCCTCATTCCATAGGAGATTGAGTTGGTGGAGGGAGAGGGAGCTCAGAAGGAAGGAAAACCCAAGAGGAGATGTTTGCATTTCAGGAACATTTTCTGTAAGAAGTCAGAGCAATCAGCAGGGACTGGGGAGGGATAAGGAGTTTTTCCTTCAGAAGAGAAGCAAAACCAATTCCCCAAAGTGACAAATTAAATGAGATTTGGGCCTCATATTCCAGTTGTGAGGCTGTGGAGGCTTCAGGAATCACAGAATGGCTTGGATTGGCAGGAACCTTAAGGATCATCTTGTTCCACTTCCTGCCATGGGCAGGGAGAACTTCCAGGCTGCTCCAAGCCCTGTCCAGCCTGGCCTTGGACACTTCAGGGATGCAGGGGCAGCCACAGCTTCTCTGAGAAAACTTGAAACTGTAGATGTTCACTTCCCAAACCCCAAACTTGCTGTTCTAAACCCACCCCAACCACAGTGAGCTTTCCCCCCACTTCCAGCCTTGATTTAAAGACTCAGAGTTGCTAAACTCCCTGCTCTGATCTGTAGCTCAGCAATTTTAATGATGAATTCACTTTACTACCAAAAAAATATGTTTAGATTTGAATTTTTCCAGCTCAAGTAATTCCTCACAACCCTCACAAGAGCTGCTCTGAGGTGCAAGCCAGGGGAAGAGGTTTGATACTGAAGAGCTCTTATCTTTAAAATCTCAGCTTTGGGATGCAGCAGTTTGATTTTCACCCACAGAAACGTTGTGAACTTGCCTTGGCCAGAACTCATAAGAGTTTTGGTGCCTCTTCTTCCATTTGGTGCCTCCTTCCTCCCTTTCAGTATCCAATTTCTTCAGAAAGATTCCAGGTGAGCAAACGTGGCTTTGTCTGGGGAAAAAGCTGAGGATGCTGAGGCAGGTCTGGCGTTGCAGAAGGAGCTGTGACAACTCTCAGGAGGCTTTTGGAGCTCAGGGGTTGAGGCATGAGGGGCTCTCAGAGGTTTTTCCTGCTCTGCAGGAAGGGTTCTGGGGGATGGCAGCAGAGAGGTGACACCAGCTGGGCTGCCCCTGGGAGTGAAATTCAGCTGGATTTGTGCTGTGAATGAAAAGGACCCAAAAAAAGGGGTTGCAGATTAACCGAAGAAGAGATTTAACTTCTTCAGTTTGTCAGTGTTTTTTATGGTTCTCTAACCTTGGTGGCAGGGAGCCAGAAGATTTAATGACTACCAGGAAGAAAACAACACAAACCAAAGGAAAACCAGCAATGAAGTCCTTGTTTTACCACTGAACTCTGCAGAGATGAGGGCAGAAATTCCTACAAGTCTGTTTGATGCTTTGAAGCCAGGTCACTGCTGTGTGTAGCATCTTCCATAAAATTTAGTTTGTGTTTCTGTCCTGGGGACAGAAAGGGGTGGTACAAGAGAGGGTCAGAGATGAAGATTCTGGGGTTTTGGAGAGAGCTTAGATGGAGTTTTAAAAGGCTGGTGAAGATGGAGAGTGCCACAGGCAGGGTGAATAAATTGATTTTTGGGATGGAAATGGCAGAGACGGTGTTGTGTGAAGGAGATGATGCTGTGTCCTTACTGAGGTGCAGCACTGTGAGCACAGCTCTGCTGGAATTTGGGATGAGTTCTGACCTCTGTTGCCTCTCTCTGATGCCCACAGTGTGCCAGATTCTCCCCAAAGGCGTGGTGGGAGTCCTGGGACCTTCCTCCAGCCCAGCCTCCAGCTCCATTATCAGCAACATCTGTGGGGAGAAGGAGGTGAGTGGAGAAGTTCCTTTGTGATGATCAGAGTGGGCAGCATGCTTTATGTCCCCTCCTCCTTATGCACAGACTTTTGAAATGTCTTCCTTTTCCCTTTTCTCCCTCTTTCTGCCTCCCTTTTCCTCTCTGCATCCCCTTTTGCTCCAAATCCCCCTCAGCCACATCCCCACAGACTGAGGGGTGCAAACCCCAAAGCTTGCCCTGATGGATGCAAACCCAAAGCTCCTGCCGTGCCTTTGTGCACATGCTTGGGAAGCTTTCTGTTTCCTGCTGTTCCCTCCAGTTCAACCCCTTTTTTTTTCTGTGTCCAGACTATGTGCTGGATTTAATATTTTATAAGCCTCGAACCATCCTACACTGATTTGACTCTGCACTCGGGAGGAGAAATTGAGTTCTCTTCTCACAGTTCATTCCTTTAAAGCCAGATAACATCTCTCAGCCATTTAGTGGCTCTCTCTGGAGCCCAGCCTTCGAGGAGAGGAGGCTGGGGCCGGGCACTGTAAATAATTTGCATTCACAAACCAGTGCTGGGCGTTGTTCCTGGAGTGTGGAAGAGATGGAAGGGATATTTCAGCCCGGGG
>WBND01000490.1:231011-245628 GCA_013398595.1 Tychaedon coryphoeus
CCTCAGCAGGGCCACCTCCATCCCTGCAGGGCCATCTCCACCTTAGTAGGGCCACCTCCATCCCTGCAGGGCCATCTCCCCCTCAGCAGGGCCACCTCCATCCCTGCAGGGCCACCTCCCCCTCAGCAGCTCCATCTCCACCCGCAGAGCCCCTGGTGTGGCAGCAGCAGGTTTTACATCCCAGTGCTTGGAGCCCAGTGTGTCCTGCCCTTTCTGAGGTCACTGTGCTGTAGATTTGGGGTGGCCGCAGCAGTTCTGCTTTTATTGCCCTGTGCCAGATCTCCAGCTCTGGAGCTTGCCAGAACCAGCCTGGAAGAGGGGCTCTGGAAAGGCAGGGAGAGCTTTGGGAATGCTGCTCTCCTTCCCAGTTGCAGCCTCATTCCCAGTTAGCCCAGGGCAAACTCCCAGCAGCAGCAGATCCCTGCACAGGGACAGAGGAGCAGCAGTGTTTTTACCTTTCCTCTGTGCTTTGTGTGCCCTGGGGGCAGCAGGCACTGGGTGAGGTGAGTCAGTAAATCATCCTCGGTGTGCTCCTGTTAACCCCAGGAAAGGCCCAAAATGATGCAATTAAAATCATGCAAATGGTCTCCCACATCACTCCCAGTGCTGGAATTTTTCATTGTCTAACCTTAACCTTAAGCAAGAAGAGAAGCAAAGATAATTAGGTTTTCTCAGCTGCTGTGCAGGGAGCTCAGGGCTCTGCACCCCTGCCCTGATCCTCACTCCTGGGCCAGGTGTCTCCCACTGGGATTAATATGATTAATATGTTTTTTATTTAGCTGGATCAAACCCTCTTACCTGAAGCAATCCAATTTATTTCGTTCTGGTGCTGCTGGATTACTCAATGCTTTCCCAGACCCAGGGAAGCAGTGGGACAGGAGCCTTTCATCCATCCAGCTCTTTGTGCTCAGCAAGGACCTGATCTGAGCCAGGCTTGAAGCCCAACATGCCCTGACTGTAACAGAGCACAGACAAGGCTTAATTGAGCTTCATGTAGGAGCACCAACCCTGATTTTCCCTTAGGACATGCACTGCTCCTAAGCACAATCCTTAAACAACTAACTGGAGGCATTTCAGGCTTTTGGAAGGTTCCCTTGAGGCAGCTGAGGGGAGCATAAGAGCTGTGTGCTCATCAGTGAGGAAATGCTGTTTTGAGGGATGTTATTATTTAGATCCCAGGAGGGGCAAGCTGGAGCTGCTTTGGTTTAAGAGTGATGGGACCCCTGGGCCCTACCCTGCCACACTCATCCTGTCACATCCTTCCTCTGGGGACTGGCTGTGATTTCCCCTGGCAGAAGCAGAAAATGACCCTTAAAGCCAAAGAACTTGGGCCAGCCTAAGTGTAATGCCATGGGGAATGTAAAATGTAATGCCATGAATAGAACGAGATTTGTGTGATTCAGTTTGGTGAATGGAATAAGATGATTTGACTCAGTTTCTCTGTGATTAGCTGGTTTTGGAACTGCTCTGGAAGGTTTTGTGTGATTCTACAGAAATCTTGACCCAAAAAGGCAAAAGGAGGATGCATGGAGACTTTACAAGTTTCTCTGATTGTCAGAGGGGAGGGAATAACACCCAGTGCTTGGGAAAGGTGACCAGGGCACTGAGGTCCAAGGCCTTGTGAACATCCTTGATCCCTTTTTAAAATTTTTTAATTGTTTTTTTCAAATTCAAGCACGCAGGGAGATGTTTTAAGCAGCAGTGTTGGGATTAAAAGCTAGGCTGGATGATGGGAATGTTCTCTTCCCAACCACCCATGTCCAGGACTGCAACCATCAGCAGCACTGCAGGTCCTCCATCAGCAGGAGCATTAAACAGGGATGTGGCACTCCAGGAGAGCTGCAGCTCCTGCCTTTCCTCCTTCCCAGGAATCAGCTCTGCTGCTGAGAGCTCAGGAATGGGGCTGCTCCTGCCAGCTCCAGATGTTTGTGTGCAGAAAAAATGAAATCATCAAGGTCAGGACTTGCCACAGGCCAGCCTGAGCCTCTCTCAGAGCTCCCCATGGGAGTGTTCAAGCAGCAGGTGCCTGGTGCAGCCTCTCTGTCCTCACTTTAGTACTTCAAAGGTGCCAGGAGGAGTCTGCAAGCCTTTTCTGAGGTTCACATCCCTCTGAAGTGCCAGTCTGGCAGCAGCAGCAGCAAGAGTCTCACATCCTCTCTGCATCAAACAAAGGGGAATCTCTGTGCACAATAGAGACTTCCCTGCACACAGCAAGAGCAGCTGCAAGCAGGCTTGATGGGGCTACAGGTAGGATCTGACGTGCTGGAAATGACAATTTCCTCGAGCTGAAGGTGGAGATCAAATGATTTTTTTTTTTTCCTGGTTCCACTACTTCCTCTCTGTGCCTGACGAGCTTTAGAAAAAATTTTCCTGGGTTTCCCAGCAGCAGAGTGTGCTGGGATGAGCTGCAAGTAAACTTGGTAGTGGCAGGGCTGTAACTTGCAGCTGGTCCCCTCCAGATGTGGAAGGAGGTGAAAATAAACCTCTCCACATCCTCAAAGGTCAAATGGAGGGCTTAGGTAAAATTTACTGTTCACTTGGGATAGAAGACTAAAGAAGTATTGTTTGTGAAGAAGTACTGTGAGCTGTAAGCAGAGTGAATTCTCTGCCTGGTGAGGAAGAGGAAGCAGCTGATGTGACCCAGCCCTGGCACAGCTGTTTTTCTGACCCCTTGCTTTGTTCCTACCTGTACCCAGAGAAAAGGTGAGAGGCAAGGGCACTGTCAGGAGCTCAGAGCAAACTCAGAGTGCTTGAAACCTTTCCCTGTGAAGGAGAGGTTCCTTGTCTTGGATGTGTCCCTTTTCCTGCCCTGCTTTGTCACCTGGTGAAGTGCTGGGAGTCCTTGAGAGCAGAGCTCCAGCACTGATCCCATCCTGCTGTGTCCCTTCCCTGCCTCCTGACCTGCTGGGGAATGAGTGGATTCATGCAGTCAAAAATAAATCAGATTAAGAGTAAAACTCTGACTTGAGGGTTAATTTGCCTCTCTGCCAGCTGGGATGTGATCCTGCTGGTAGTTCTGTTTCTCCAGCTCAGCGTTCCCCCCTCTTTTGGGGCTGTCCTCCTGTAGGGATGGGATGTGTGGCTATGCTGTCTGTGTCTTGCTGATGATTCCATCTACTGATCCCTCAGGTCAATCAAACTTGGCAGGAGGTTATTTCTTGATGAAACTCAGCAGCTGGAGAGAAGAGAGGCTCTATCAAAGCTGTTTTCTTGACTAACAAAATCTGCAGCAGGAGTTTTGACATCTTATTAGGCTTCAAGGCAGCTGGGTTGGAAGGAGCCCTTGACGTGTCCATCCTTGTTTTTGACAGTTTTTTAATGTTGTATTTTTGCAGTGACCTCCAACTCTCAGCAGAGCTTTTCGTGCCCTTGGAAGAGAGCAGCCACCCATCCGAGGGCTGCAAGATCTCCAAAAATACTGCATCTTCCTGGGCACTTAATTTGGGAGCTGGAAATGCAAAGGCTGAGGGGAGGAATAATCCTCCAGTAACCAGAACAATCCAACTGCAGGGAGATAATGGAGACCTTGTCTGGGCCTTCTATTGAAGGTCTTATCTCTTCCCAAGAGGAGTTTGGGGCCACTTACTGTTCCTGGAGAAGAGCTGGAGTAGCTGCATCATTTCTCATTCCCAGCTTGTCCAAGCACTGAGCCCCAATTCCTTTTCTTCCACTCCCTTTTTCTGAGGAACAGCTGGAATAGCTCCATCATTTCTCATTCCCAGCTTGTCCAAGCACTGAGCCCCAATTCCTTTTCTTCCACTCCCTTTTTCTGGGGAATAGCTGGAATAGCTCCATCATTTCTCCTTCCATGCTGAACCAAACACTGAGCCCTAAATCCTTTTTTTCCACTCTTTTTGTGGGGAACAGCTGGAATAGCTCCATCATTTCTCATTCCCTGCTGGACCTAGAATTGAGCCCCAAATTCTTTTCTCCCAGTCCCTTTTTCTGGGGAATAGCTGGAATGGCTCCATCATTTCTCATTCCCTGCTGGATCCGGAACTGAGCCCCCTTTGCAGTGCACAGACCCAGAACTTTGGGAACACATCCTGCCGTGCATCTCTGTGTTCCAGGGGAGAACCAAGCCTCACATTAAAGGGGATCTGTTCTTTCTCTCTCTTTTCCCAAAGGCCTTTTGAACCTGGAGAAGCTGCTGCGGCAGTTCCTCATTTCCAAGGACACGCTGTCGGTGCGGATGCTGGACGACAGCCGGGACCCCACCCCGCTGCTGAAGGAGATCCGGGACGACAAGACAGCCACCATCATCGTCCACGCCAACGCCTCCATGTCCCACACCATCCTGCAGAAGGTGAGCGTCCATCCCTGCCAGGGGATGGACACACTACGTGTGGAGTACTGATAGGTTCTTTTGGGAACCTCAAACCCCAAAGACACCGCAGGGGAAAAAAACCAGTTTACTTTTGCAAAAGATGCACCTTTATTTAGTGCCAACCAAATGCGATAGAGGGACAGAGAGAGAGAGAGAAAAAGGGGGTTGGGATTATAGCTACCAAGACAAGCGGATGATCCTCGTGGAACCAGCCAATAGATGTCTGTTGCCATCTGGGGAGATCTCAGGGGTCTTAGTTTGAGGGTCTTTTATAGTCTTTTTCAAGGCAAGAGGCCTCTGGCCAAAAGGTGGGAAGATTTATGGACTATTGTATGTGGAGATCGTTGCTCCAAGAAACAGGTGGGAACAGGACGCTACAGCCAGTACCCTGCTCGAGAGCAGCGTATCATGGCAAACTCCGGGCACACCAACAGTCCTTGTGACCAGTTCATTGTTCTCACACCTGTGGGAACTTAAACACCACCGTGACTAAATAAACCAGTCCGAGAAACCAGTCCTGGTCGAGTGGGCACCACCTGAGAGCTGCATTCCTCCCATCCCTGGCCAGTGCCTTTAAACTGCAGTTCTGCTTAGGCCTCAGGCGAGGGTGGGTGGGCAGAACAAACAAGAGGCTTCCAGAGGGACTCTTACAATCCCCTGCCCCCAGGCAGCTGCTGTGGGATATTGAAATGTGGAAATTCCCACAGCAGTGCTGGGAATGGGCTCTGCACGGAGGGTGATGCCTGGAGAGGCTGCCTGGAGATGGGGCTGGGCAGAGTTAAAGGAATAAAGCAGGGATTTGTTAAAAGGCCTTCACAGGATTCACCTTGGGCAGTGCAAGAGCCTGGCTGTGCCTCTGCCCCAGATGGACTCAGAGTCACGAGTTTCACACTTTTATCAGTTTGGGTCCATTTCCATCTTGGGGTCCAATTCCAGCTCCCAGATTCTCTCCTCCATTCTCTCTGTTTGCACTTTTTGGGGCTGGAGCTGCAGTGGTGTCCTTGGTTCTGGGGCTGGACAAGGATTGTTTTGTGTGACTGAGCTGGGAGGAGAACTTGTGACACTTTATATGGAGCTCAGAGTCACACACTAACACAGACTCTAAAAAATATGAAAGCTGAAACTTAAGGCATCAAGGGAATTGCCACTGATGGAATTTCCACTGATGGTTTAATTGCTCTGAGGGGATGTGTTTGCTCTCCACAAGTGGTGTTGCCATCAAATGACTCTTGAGCCTCCCTTTCCCCCTCCCATTATGTGTCTAACTTTTCCCTTCTTTTTTATTTTTATTGTCTTATTAACCGAGATTTTATTTTAATCCTGTTTATTTTTAAATGGTCTCTGGCTGCAGTTTGTAGCTCTTGCTTTGATAGGCTGCCTCAAAACTGAGCAGTGGCTCCAGATGGAGCAGAGTTTCCCACATCCTGGAGGGAACAAGAAGCACATTCCTGAAGGGAGGCAGGATCCAAGCAGGCATTCCACCCTCTCCTGGCAGTTTTGTCACAGACTGTGTCACCCAAAGGCCTTGCCTGTGTCAGATTTATGCCTCAGGACATCCAGCAGGGATGTTTCTATCATTCCTCTCTCCCCCTAAAATATTTTTATTCCACTACATGCAATTTTAATTTCTAAATAGAATAGTTTGGGGGATTTTTTTTGGGGTTGTCTGCTCGAGGTGGGGAGGTTTGGTGTGGGTTTTTTCCCCTTTTTCCCCTGTTGCTGCCTGGCTGCTGAGGGCTTCCCCCTCCTCTGTTGCTATAGTGACTTCCCACAGGCTCCCAGCTGCTTTTTCCAGGCACCCACATCTCCCTGCCCAGCTCCACCACTGAGCAATGGCAGAAATTACCAGCATTTCCCAGTAAAACCCAATTATTCCAGCTAGAGGACTGCAGGAATGGAGGGTAATAAATAAAGAGCTCCTGTTCTGGCAACTTCTTGCACTTTGGGAGGCTGGGAAGTGTTTTATTGATAGAGGTGGAGCCAGGGGTGGTGGTGCTGAGCATCAGGTGAATCCATGTCCTAATCCACAGGGCAGCAGCAGCAGGAAAAACACTCTGTGGGTTTGCTGGGTCTGTCCCAGGAGAGCAGTGAGAGGAATTCAGAGTTTCTCATCCCTCACCCTCCACAGATGGGCTGGAGACACTTGGATGATTCCCAGATTCCCAGGTTCCCACTCCCAGCTGCCAGGGCCAGGTGAATGGATGGGAGAAGCTCTCACTTTGCTGCTCACCTTGATTTTCTGCCCTTGAAACCAAACTGTCTGACCTCAAAGTGGGTCACAGGGAGAGCTGGCATTGTCACTGTCCCCAGGAAGGGATGAGGAGGGGGAATTGGTGCCAAGTTTTGCTGTGGAGGGGGTTGAAAAATGAAGCAGCCTCCTCTGGTTTCAGGGGACTCCTTGGCACTGCTGTGTCTGTTGTGTCACCTGAGGGGACAGGGTGACAATGTGCAGCCAAGGGGCTGCTCCTTACCAAGGAACAGGTAAAAGGCAGGAAAAAGGAGAGCTGCAATCCAAGCTGCCTTTTTGTGTCTTTCCTCCTCTCACTTTCTGCTGTCACAGCTTCTGGGAGGGATAAAAAGGGACTCACAGCAGGAGGTGCTGCCTTTGGTCCTTCCCTCCTTGCCTCCCATTGCTCTGTGTGGTCTGGGCTGCTGGGAAAACCTCTTTGCCAGGGTCTGGAAGCTCGATTTGAGACCAGCTGTGCTTGGCAGTGGAACAGAGGCTTCCAGGATCATGTGTAGATTAATGCCCCACTTCCCTGAGCATCTGTTCCCACAACCAACTCCTTGTGTAGTGAGAATTTTGGGAAAGGGCTTCAGTTATCTGCTCTGTGATCTCTAGAACAGATCATCCCCATGGAAAATTCTGTGTCCTTCTCTCTGTATCCCTGGACAGTTTTGCCCTGTTTTCTTCTCTTCCTGTGGCCAGCACAGCCCTGTCTCAATTCTGGAGAGCAGGCTGAGTTACTGGGTCTCTTCCATGCTCATTAATTTGTGGGATTTGAGCCCAAATCTGACTGATAAAACTGGAAAACCACCAGTGGCTTGATTGTCCTTTTCCTGTAACTCCCAAGAGTCTTTCCTGCCTTCCTCTCTCCATCATGGTGTTGTGGTGGAAGGGACAAGCCTGGAGCTCTCAGCTGCTTTTTTCCCTCTTTATGTCCCAAAAAAGGAGGAAAGCAGCATCCACACACAAATCAGAAATCCTTATTTTCCTCCAAAAACAGCAAGGAATTCCTCATCCCAGGGGGTTCTGGAGCTCTCAGGGCTGGGGCTGCAGGGTCTCTGTGCACCACTGGGGTCTGTCAGGGGTTCAAAAACTTCTGCTTTTCACAGGTGTCTTCCCTAGAGGTTGTCCTTGGATGGATGCACCTGCAGGATGCAGAATTCCCTGAATTCCATCTTGGAATGCCGTGGAGAGAGCAGGGATGCTCCCAGGGTCTGGAGCTGGGTTATTTCTGCCTGTGCAGGTTCTTTGTCAGGGCTGTTGTGGGCAGCAGACCCCAGGTAGGCTCAGAAATGCTCCCCCAGACTTTAATTTCCCAGGTCCAACCGTGCTGCTGTGTCCCTCTTCCTGCAGGGAGAGATAAGCCTGAAAAAGCAAAATGTGGCCCTGGTTCTGCCTTGCTGGAGTGGAGATTGGAGATTGTCAGGCTCTGGTTTAATCTCTTTTTTCCTCTCCTTCACAGGCAGCTGAACTGGGGATGGCGTCTGCCTATTACACCTATATCTTCACTAATCTGGTAAGGAGTTTTTCCCAGCTTTTCCTGCCTGAATTTGGAGTCATTTTAATGGGAGCTGATCCCCCTGACCTGTGGGATCCTTGGGCAGAGCCACGTGTATTGGGGGGGGAAGGAGTCAGGGATGTCAGCTGCTACCTAGAATCAAAAGGCAAACAATGTCAAGAATAATAATTCCAAAAGCAGTTCTGTGACAAAAGCTTTCTGTGCATGCATGCTATTGGATTTCTACAATTTTTATCAGGTTAATTAATTAGTTCATCTAACAGGTACATCCAACAAGAGTTCAGTTGCCCCAGCAACCCACCCTTGGGTCTGCCCCGTGGAGTTGTTCTGTCTTGTTTCATCTCTTAAATTCTGGTGCAAAACAAGATGTCCTCGTTAGAAATTCCTGTTGTTAAAATCAGACTAACCAGAATTTCAAGAATGTGTTAGGAATGTGTTGGCTTATTGTTCTAAAATGTGAGAAAGGGCAGGGAAATTACTAGAAACTCTACAACTGCATATTAAAAAGCTATGAGGCTACAAATATATGAAAAATATGGAAAAAGCTAAAAAATCTTCAGGCATCATTCCTGCAAAGCTGGGAAGGTTTTTGGGAGGTGGAAAATGATTGGTGCAGCATCCAAAGGCAGGAGTTGAGGACATTGTGACAGGAGCTGGTGCAGTGAGATGTGCAGGTCTTTGGGAAGCTCCAGCAGATGGGGGGCTCCTGATTGTCCTGATTGTCCTGATTTTCCTGATTTTCCTGATTTCTGGGGGTTTTGATGGTGTTGTCACCCCCCAGTCCCATTCCCTGTGTGGAAAAGGCCAGGGATGGGCAGCTGGAAGGAATCACAGCCCTGTGCCCTGAGACAAAGGAAGGCTGATCCCATCAGGGTTGAGGGCAGGGGATGTCTCCAGCACGGTGGTTTGGCTTTATGGCCACAAATAAAATTAATGAGGGCATTGTGTGGTTGAAGCCCTCAGTGCTGTGCTGAACAAGGAGTGATGGGCTGAGGCAGCAGAGGGGAAAATCCAAAATAAACATCACAGAAGCTTCTCCTGCTGCCATGGGCTGTGAGGGGGGTGCCACCACCCAGCTGTTGTGCTGCTGTGGGGCTGGTGGAAACCTGGGGGATAAGTGGAGGTGCCCCCAGCCCAAGAGATTCTCCTGTTCTCTAATTCCTGTGAATATTTCTGGCAGGGAAGCCGAGAGCTGAATCACACTTTGTGTTTGGGTGGGAGACAGACGGGAAGGGACGGAGCCAAAGGAGTGGGAGGGAGCTGGAGAGGAGAGGAGCAGGGGAAGGGGGAATGGAGGGGCTGGGAGCAAGTGGGGCACAGAATGGAGAAGGGATAAGGGGAAGGAGGTGTCAGAGAGAAATGCAAGAGTAGAAAAGGCTCCTGCTCAGTGTTCAACCCATGGGTCAGTCCAGCAGGACAAATTCAGTGGTGCTGTTCATCCCCAGGGAATGGCAGCACAGGCAGAGGAGGGGATGTTCCTGCAGGGACATCCTGCAGCCTGGGGCTCTGCTTTGTGCCCCAGCCACGGTGTCACTGTGCTGAGGGACAATTCCACCCCCACCAGACCTGCCTACAATGCCAAACCCAGCCATCCCCACTCCCAGGAATTATTTCCAGTGCTCCCAACATCTGTCCTTCTCCCACTTGCCCTGCCCAGCCCATCCCCAGTCCCACAGAGCAGGGCTGTGCACACAGGGAGGGATTTCCACCTGCACATCACCAGCACAGCAGAGCCTGCTCGTGGATGCTGCTCAGACAACAGAAACAACTCTAAAAATGAAACTCCCACCTCCACCCCAGTCCTGAGCACGGGTGTGATTAAGCATTTGCTGGAGATGAAATTTGCCTTTCAAACCCATTCATCTTGTGGAATGCAGCTATGGCAGGTGAGGAAGAAATTAGTTTTGTTGCCATTCACTCTCTCTGGGTATTAATCTGTTTATCCAAGTTATTTTACCACATTGTTCAAAAGCCCAGCCCTTAGCAGAACTAACTGGATTTTTGGCAGGGATCGTTATGGAAAGGTGACATCAGACAAAACCTGGGCAGATGGAAGAGATGTTTAAGGAAATTAGTAATATTTAAATGGGGTTTGGAGATGGGAGTGAGCAATTTAGGCTCATAAATCTGGAGGGATTATCAAGCTCCTAATGAACCCTCTGAGGTTCTGCAATCACTGCCTAATAGAAAAGATAAAATCATAGTGAACTACTGTCAAGGGGAGCAAGCAAAGAGATGTCTTAAATGGAGAGAGAACCCATCAGGAAAGGGAATAGAGAGTCTGTAGAGCTGCTTGGAAATGGAAAAATATCTCAGGCAAAAAAGAAAAAAGGAGGAGAAAATAGGATAAAATGCTGAATTAAACACCTGCCCTGCAGCTCTAGAGGGGAATTCTGTTTCTGTCTTTTAGCATTAATTTTATTTAATAAGCACATCCCAGCCGACAGCTCGTGGTGTGGTGCAGCTCTGCTGTCTGTGAGCGTTAGAGGAGGGAATTCTCTGGGTGCTGGGGCACAGGAGGGGATTTTGGGGTGAAGCCTGGTGGCTGCAGGCAGGGGCACCAGTGCTCTCCCAGGACATCCTGGAGCAGATGAGGAGGAGCCCTCAGGCCCTGACGCATTTCCACGGGAGCAGAGGCGAGCAGCCCGATGTGAAAACATCCACAGGCTCCTTTCCTGCGTGCAAATTCATTATCAGCCTCCTTCAGCCAGCTCCAGGGACCTGCTTTTGTCAGCAGCAGCAGCAGCCTGGCCAATTTTCCAGGAGTCCTAATGGAACTCTCAGGTCTGGTGCATTTGTCTTCCCCACATCCATCACCTGCATTTGGAGCTCTCCTGTCCTCCATCCCCTGGCAAAAAAATCCAAATCCAACCCAAGTTTCCCTCTGGAATCTCCACGTGGTGATGATTCTCTTGCTCTGGGGCTTTTGGGAGGGATGGAATTGCCTGAAGAGGTGCTGGGATGATCCCAGAGCTGCTCCTCATCCCTTCCCTCCTCCCTGGCAGGGCTGGCTGGGTCTGCACAGAGCTCACGGCCATGTGAGGGAGCAATGATGTGCAGAATAATAATAGTAATAATAATAATCATCATAATGATAATAATGCACAAATACACCATTGCAAGCAGACTGCTGTGCATTGAAGAAAATGTTCCTTCCAGCACTGGAAATCCCTGAAATCAGCAGCACAGAGTAGGAGGGGTGTTGGATGCCTCCAAAACCCCACGCTACAATTAATTCTTTTAGCTTGTTAATTCTGTGTAGCTTGTTGGGTTTTGTCATTTTTTCCCCCTCTCTGTTTGGTTTATTGTGATTTTTTATTTTTTTTTAAATAACGTCCAAACCTCAGGCTGGGTTTAAATCTCAAAATATTTGTCAAGGCGATTAAATGGGAATAATTGAAACAATTAAAATTCTTACTGTAAGGGGGAAGGTGTAAAGGAGGTTTCCCAGTGCCTTAAGTCAGGCAGGGCAATTCACTGGGTGCAGTTCTGTTCCCTGACAGAACTGTGTGCAGGTGTTGCTGCTGATAAAACAGCTGTCGTGTTCAACTCCCACAGACCAGATAAATCAGTTCAGGTTTGGGTTTTTTTTTTTTTTTTTGCCTTATTTCCTGCTTTCTCTTCTTTCTTTGGTGATTTATAAAGAGGTCTTCATACAGGACAAATTGTCAGCCTGAAACTGGAACTGGAGGGGAAATTGGTGTCCCAATCCCCCAGAGAGTGTCACACATTTCTGCAGGGTGACAGGATGATATCAGATCAGGCAGAGGGACAGGGAACTACAGATCAGGCTTTGACTAAGGGCTGGGTTTTGTGAAATTACCTTTCTTTGGTGAAATAATCTTATTTTTTGTCGTGAGCTCCAGCCCAGGCCGTGGTGCTTGCTGCCAGGGCACCTCCCTGTCCCTTGGCCAGGTGAGGAGGGCACAGTGACAAATGTCCCCTCTCAGCCCAGCCAGCCCTCCTGATTCCCAGCAGCTGATGTGAAGTGTTCTGGAGAGCCCTGATCACTGCTGGGATTTATGGATCATATTTCCAGTGGCATGTGGTAGCAGGGCAAACAAATCAGGTTTTTGCAAGGCTGCCAAAGCAATTTCTCCTCGTTCTAGTTAGCATGAGGGAAGGAGGATTTAAACAAAGCAGTGACTCTGCCTCCCTGCCTTTCACTGCCTCAGCCTTCTTTACTTTCAGACCAGATCCCTGTGCCTGATTCCCAATTTTGGGTAAATCATTCTCTCAGATACACCCCAGCCCCTCTGACGTGAGGGAAAATCTCTCTCTTTCCCTCTGCTCTACTTCCCACCCCCTTTTTTTTTTTCCAAGAGCTGTGCTTTTTTCAGATCCCAACATTTAGCACTTGACCTCTTTGAGGATTTGACTCCAAATCTCAGGCTCCCTGCAGAGAAGTTGAAGCTTGGGCAGTGTATTTTCCTACAAGTGCTTTTGTTTGAAGAACAACCTCCAAAATTTAAGAGCTGGCCTTGCATGAGGAGGTTCAAGACCTGTAAGGCATCCAAAAAACGCTTTTCTTGGAAGAAAAATCCAATTACAGATATAAATATGGTTCCTCTAAGTTGTCCCTGAGCTCACTGAGGCCACAGCTTCTCTTTCCCTACCTGAATGGCCAACTAGCATTGCCTTGAGTAGATCCACCCCACCCACTTACCTACTCAAATTGTTGCTCTGATGACTTTTTCCCACTTCTTTCCCTCCTAGAGAAATTGATTTTTACATGTGGCCCATTAGAAACTTATTGACTCTGTTGAGACTTTATAAATAAATTGAGCCTTTCAGGAAAACCATAGAAAGCACTTAACATAATATTGTTCACTTGAGTAAACAAATAAATGTGTTCTGAGAGGAGCTTTGGAATGATTTACAGGCTTGGCAGCTCAGCTCTGAGGGCAGCAAGATCCAGAGAGGAAAAGGCAGGAATTTTCTCTAATTGAGGTGGTTTGGTGATTTTTGGGGGAAAATTTGGTCACTGGGGGATGAAAATTTTGAGGCTGGGGGATGAAGAAGTGACCATTGCAGGGTCAAGCTCCTTTTGGGTTAAGTGTTTTAGTTCTGCCTTCCATGACCTGGGGAGGGGATCCCTGGAGCTCTGTTTGCCCAAAGAACCTGCTCTGGGATCCTTTATTAACCCTAAAATGTGAATAATGGCACACACTGGTGATGTCACCAGAGCTGTGCTGAGTTGGCACTGCAGGTTTGGCTCTTGCACAAAAGCTGCCAGGGAATCTCAGGATGGACATTGCACTCTGGTTTGGAGAGCTTTTCCAAGCACCAAACACTCTGGACAAGGCTTTGCCAGAGTGAGGGTTTAATAGAGAGATGGAAGCCTTGGCCCAGTGTTCTCCTTTCCCATCCCACATTAAAAAAAAAAAAGAGAAAGAACAGCACAGAGTGTGCTGGTGTGGTGTAAATCAGGTTTTGGTGCTGTCAGAGGGGCTGGAGGGGAGCGAGGTCAGTGCTGAGTTTACAGCAGTGAGTTTCTCCTGCTGAGCACAGTGTTGGAGGGTGTTTTGGAGGCTGTTAATCAGCAGATCCCAAAATCCAATAAAATCCTTGCAGTGATTAGAAGAGGAAGATAAAACTGTGTGTGTGCAGGAGGGAGAGGAGGGATGGAGTGGGCATCCTGCTGTTGGTGCAGCCTGAGCTGAGCAAACCCTGCTCCTTGCAGAGCTTTGGGAGGGTGGGGGGGATCTGGGTGTCCCTGGCAGGGAAAGGAGCCCCTCTTTGGGCTCATCCCCAGCACTGCTTGCTGCCTCCCCCGTGCCCAGGCACTCTGGGTTATTAAAAATGAGATAAGGATCGAGGTCCTGCACACACACAGGCTGCAGAGCAGCATCACCTGCAAAATCGATGCTGCTGGAAGGAGCTCAGGAGCTGCTGCAGTGCTGAGCAGCACAGTGGCTGCTGCAGGGGGAGAAATTACCAGGAGCCACTCTCCAGAGGGACATCCCAGTGTGGTGGGACAGGGGAGGCTTTAAAATGTGGTTTTTTTTGCCAGACAGGCTGCTGTGACATGGAGAACTTCCTGCTGGGCTGGCCCTTGCTGTGCTGAAGTCTCCAGCCACTCTTCTTGGGAAGCAGTGGGGCCAGTGGTGAGGGAAGAACTGGCCATAATCTCTGGGATTTCCTTTAGCCTATTAGTTGATGGTTTAGCTGCAGGTTTGGGATGAAGCCTCATTAGTGAGATGCTGATGGATGAATGCTGGCTTTGATGTTTTGTGTTGTAAGGCAGGTTTTTAACCCACATCTCCTTTGGGCTGCTCAGCCTGGAGAAGAGAATCTTTGGAGAGACTTGCAGCACCTTCCAGTGCTTGAACATGACCTACAAGAGGCTGGAGAGGGATTTTTATAATGACATGGGGTGATAGGGAAAGGGGAAATGGTTTTAAGGTGAAGGAAGGTAGATTTAGATGGGATATTGAGAAGAAATTCTTCCCTGTGAGGGTGGGCAGGCCCTGGCACAGGGTGCCCAGAGAAGCTGTGGCTGCCCCTGGATCCCTGGAAGTGTCCAAGGCCCGGCTGGATGGGG
>WBND01000490.1:257342-272157 GCA_013398595.1 Tychaedon coryphoeus
CTATTGTATCCTACCCTCACCAACAGAGCATTTTGGCACCAGGAGCCCTCTCCTGGCCTGGCAGCAGTGAATTTCAGCCTTGGCAAGGATGTACCTGCCAGTTCTTACCTGTCAAGTGACAGCTTGGCTTTGATGCTGCCTTTCTCTGAGCGAGCAGGGGGGATCAGGATGGCATTTTCCCCACAGAGATCTCTCACAGCATCAATGCCCTTTTAATCCTCTCCCAAACCCATCACCCTCTGAACAGAAGTGACAGATCCAAGCCCATCTGCATTAATAAGAGCACAAATTCAGCTGGATTCGGGGAGGAAATGCTGCAAAGCTCCCTGTGACAGCTTTGGTTTTGATGTGTTTGGATGTGGCAGGGACTTCACGTTCAGCTCACAGGTCCTCTTGGAGCAGAGCTTCTCCCAGAGCTCCATGGGGAGCTGTGACTGCAGCCTCATCTGCCCTGGGACTACAGGTTCATCTCTTCCCCACAAACCTGGTGTGACAGGAGAAAACCTTTGCTGACCTGTTGGAGCAGCTCAGTAAATGAGGAGCTTTGTGTCTGTGAGATGCCCAGGAAAGCTGCACTGGGATTAAGCTTTGAAAATTCCCCATCAGGCTGCAGGGGGGGTGGAACACTTCCAGCCACAGGGAAAAAGTGCTGGAAGGACAGGGCAGTCCCTTGGGGTGGCTGCAAGCCCTGCCCTGTCACTAACCCACCAGGCTTTGTGATTTTTATCATTTTTTTTAGAGCTGATTTTTATAAAAGTGCTCCTGTGACAGCTTTTCTGCCTTCTCTCCCTTTCTCAGGGAGCTTTCCTGACCCACAGCAGTGCCCAGGGGGGTGTCAGGGCCCCTCCCAGCCTACAGGAGTTTGTTGAGGTGTGTTTAACTGGGAAGAGCATCCCCAGAGAGCTGTGAGAGCCATCAGGCTCTGCCCAACCTGCCTCCCCTCCACCTTCCTGCAAAGGGAAGCCAAAGGCAGCTCTGCTGTGCCACAAATGGTTATTTTCTTGTTGTCAGCCTGACTTCTTTTAATGAAAAGGACTAAATAAATCATGAGAAATATTTTAATTAAAGGAACAGGGTAAAGAACAGGCATTCACATCCTGGAGACAATCTTGCTCCCAAGGGTTGTATTAACTGATTTGTTTGAAACACTTCTATTCCCTGCTTAGTTTTAACCAAGCTCTGCCTATTCCTCTCTTCCCCTCTCCTCCTCTCTCTCCTTCCACCCAGTGAAGCCACAGGGACTTCCAGCTCATCAGCTTTGATGGAGAGTTCACCGAATTTTGAGGCTGATCCAGCCAGCAAGCAAATTAGAGACACTTAGATTCTCTAACTTGCTGCTGCTTTTGGGCAAGGAGAGGCAGGGCTTTTTGACATCCAATTTTTAATACATTCATGTAACGCACCAAACACGTCTTTTCCTGATTTAGCTTAACCAGAGGAATTTTTTCCACAGCCATATGAGAGCTGCTCTCTCTGCTCACAGGATGCTCGATAAAGCACAGGCTCATTAATGTGCTGGTGATCTATAGATCTGACAAGGGCTGGGCTTGGTAAATGTCATCTTTTTATTTTTTTTTTCCTCCCCTTTCTTTGCCCCTCTAAAGAGTTCCAGCAGAGTGATTTGCTGTAAATCACAAACTGAGTTTTGGGAACTTCCCAGGGGAAGGGAGTGAGGAGGGGCTGTGATTTAGGGAGGGGAAGCTGCAGACCCTGAGCCCTGCTCTCCCCATCCCAAGTGAGGCTGATCAGCCTCCACTTAACCACAAGCCCTGAGACAGAGCAGTGCAAGGGCTGGGGCTGTTAATTGGGATGTTGATGAGATACAGATGAGTTCCCCACCAATAGCTCTGGGACCCTGCACAGTCCTTGCCACATCAAACCTTTTGGATTTAGCAGCAGCTAATCAGCCTCGGTGGGACTGGTTCCTCTCTAGCTGCCACCCCCAGGGACAGCCTCTGCCAAGAGCTCGGTGGTTTCTGCCCCCAGGACCTGACAAACTCAGTGTGTGCCACCACAGCCCTGCTGGGCTGTGCCAAGTGCCAGCCATGTGCCCCAGAGGGGACATTTGGGGAGGAGGGGACATCTGGGGGATGCTGGTGGCCTTGGGGGTGAGGGGTGTATGTGTCTCCTGGTTCTTTGGTTTCATAGTTGGTGCTTTCAGTGCTAATTTCAGTGCAGGAATTTTACCTCCTTGCTGGGCTGGATTCCAACCCCTGGTAGCCCTGGGCAGTGTCCTCAGAGGGATTTCCTTCATTTAGTTGTTTGATTCCCTTTTTCCCCTCCCCAGTCACTCCCACATTCCCTCTCCTTGGGGCACCTTGATTGCATTGTGCACTCCTTCCTCTCCTGGGGACACTGGGAGGAGAGGATGGCTGCAAGCTGTAGGGCAGCACTTGTAATCAGAGCCCAGAAGGTGCCTGTTGCTGTCTGCCTGCTCCAAGATCTGTATCCAGGGCTGCCTTTACCTTCATTTGAAGCTGGGAATGGGGATGGTAAATACCTGTGGTGCCTCTGAAGCTCGTGGAGAAGTCATCTCTGTGCCTACAGAAAAATAAGCAGAAGATTTCATTAAAATCATTACTTTGAGCAGTATTTCATCACTCACACCATGAGGAGCCTCAAAGCCTCTGCACACAGCGTGGAAGGAGTGAGCCAGGAATGCTCCACGTGGGGATTTTCTACAGAGCTGAGAAATCTTTCTGTGCCACCAACCCAAATAACACCTTTTTCAGAGCAGCTAAATTGGGGCACCTCACTGCCTGTGGGGATGGAGCAGTGGCACTTCCAGGCTCCAGGCTTTTTGGGCTGGTTCATACTTGGAGTTTCACAGTTTGTGTTTGCAGACGTGTCTGGAGATGCCTGTGGGTGTTTCGTGGATCTCCTGGGGGCACAGGGAGATGCTGGGGGTGCAGAGATGATGCTGTGGGGGTCACACCTCCCTGAGGACAGGAGGGGATTTTCTCCACCCAGGCTGGGCTGTCACTTGTCACCAGAGCACATAATCCCTCTCACAAGGGTGTTGAGCTCCAGCTTGCACCCAGCTGGTTGTGCTGCCCTAGGACAGGTGTCACTCCAGCTCCTCTGATCATTAGGAGCCTCTCCCCTGCTTTGTCAGCTGTTTATTTCTGGCTGGTTTGTATGTATTTATTTTTGTGCCAACACCATCATTTCAGCTTCAAAAAGCTGTTCTACCTCTTTGCCACAGACTCCTCCACCTGCAGTATTTATACAGACCAATCACATCCACTGCTCAAAAACCCTGAGTCCTAAAAACCTTGAAGTCCTTGTCCAGAGCCTAAACAGTCCAGTCTTATTCATGTCCATGTGGAGCATTTGATTGTTTTCTAAAAAAACTTTGCAGATGGATATGTTTTCTATTTTCCAGAGGCTCTTTATATGTAGATAGAGATGATTAAAATCACCTTGACATCCATCTTGCAGAGGAGGGATGTGAGGGGCCCAGACACCCTGTGACACTGCAGGAACAGCAGCATGAGGAGCTTTGTCAGCCCATGAGGGGCACAGGGGTGAGCTGGGGCCAGCCAGGATGGGGGGAATTGCCCCAGCACGTGGGATTGTGTGGCCTTGGTGCTTTTAAAAGCAAGGTCAAACCCACAGCACTGTCAGGAGAAGTGGCAATTAGTCTGAGCACATGCCAGCAGGGGAGGGACAAATTGGAGAACAGCGAGGGCTGTTAAAATTAAAGTTAATCTGTCACTAATCTCTGGTTGAGAAATGCGGGAGGGAAGAAAAATTAGGCAATGTTTGTGAGTGATGACTGGCTCTGAGAGGCAATTGCTGCAGAGGGGCTGCTGTTCAGCAATCAGAGCAGAGGTGGGGAATTCAGGAGGGATTCATCCTGCAGGGATTCAGGCCGCTGGAAGCTGTGCTCCAAGGGCTCCCTGCCTGGGAAATAGGGGGGAAATCTCCCAGTTTGGGGCTGTTGTTCCCAGAGGAACAGGGAATGGTCCCAGCCCCGAGGCTGCCAGGGCTCCAGGAGGGTTTGGACAATGCTCTCAGGCACAGGGTGGCATTGTTGGGGTGTCTGTGCAGGGCCAGGAGCTGGGTTTGATGATTCTGAGTGCAAAGCTGTGCTGCTTGCCCTTCCCACTGTGGTTGTTGGTCACTGGGGCTGGGTTTGGGACTCCCCACAGATCCCCACTGTGGTTGTTGGTCACTGGGGCTGGGTTTGGGACTCCCCACAGATCCCCACTGTGGTTCTTGGTCACTGGGGCTGGGTTTGCACCTGGGAGAGGGAAGGACTTGGCCCTTCCCTCGACAGCCAGAGGGGTTTGGTCTGTCAGGGTGGCTGTGCTGGGCTCAATCCAAGCCACCCCCAAGCCCTCCAGCCTTTGGTGACAGCAGAGGCCAAGCAGTGCCAAGAGCAGGCACAAAGTCAATCCCAGGGCTCCACTCCACCTTCCCTCCCCCTCCTTGGACATGACAAGATTAACCCATGACAGAAAGGAAAATCAATTTGTTCCTCCCACCCTGACAGCGAGAGGACAGCCTGCCTCAGTGCCAGGCTCACAGGAGGGAGCTGGATTTGCTCTGGAGGAGCTCTGAAGACCCCCCTGCAAATTTGGGGTCACCCACTGCCTCTCAGGGCCACAGCACCCCATGAGAGAGGTGTCAGAGGGCACCAGCAGAGTGCTGGAACCTGATGGGACAGAGGAGAAAAAGGAGGAGAAGGGGTTCAGGGGGAGCTGGCCTCCCTTAGCCCCCCCTGTATCCACAAGGAAAAGCAGAAGAGGAAAAGCAGAGGCTCTTTTAAGGACAATAAGAGAGCAGGAGTTTAATTTGCACGCTCTGAACGAGCTGCTGGAGGTGCTGATCTCCCTGCCCAGAGCTCTGAGGGAAGGAGATTAGGCTCTTGAAGTTAAAATTAGGTTTTGTGGAATATTCCTTCCCCCTGGCTGAAGGCAGTTGTGTCACAGCTGAATCATGATGTCCTCACTGGAGGGACTGGTTCCTGCCATCCACACTGGGAGTTTGGGTTTGCTGAAGCCACGCTGATGCTTGGATGGGTAAATTGGGCTGTTGGGTGTGATGAGCCTGAATCAAAGGGTTTGGAGGTGTTTAATTAAGGTAGGAGGTGGAAGAGGAGTGGTGGAGCAGCACCACTGACAAGTGGCTTTGTCCCATCAGCTGCCACCAAGGTGGAGGAAAGAGGCTCCCAGCACCACAAGCCCCCAGATGGGGGTTTCTGGCTAAGATGGACCCATTTGGTGGCATGTGGGGACAGCACACAAGGCTGTGTGAGCTCCCAGCTTTGTCCCCTGCAGGGCTCTGCAGGGAGGACACGTGGGAAGGAGCACAGGGCCAGGCTGGTGGCACTGCAGAGCAGGTGGGGCTGTGCACAGAGGGTTAATCTCTCTGCTGACCCGTTCTGGGGTGCCTCCTGAAGGTAATGGAGCATCCCTAAACAGGCCAGCTCGAGGGTTGTCACTCACCAGAGCCATATGGGCAGTGCCTCGCCCTATAAATCCCCTTATTGTGCTGTTTATCTCTCCAGATTGGCCACTGGCACGTCTCTGAAGGGCTCAGCATGGACAACAGGATCTTCTCCTCCAACATATCCGACAGCCTGTTCAACACCACGCTCATTGTCACCACCATCCTGGTAAGGGAGGGGGCACCTGCAGTTCCCGTCAGGCCAGCCCAGCCCTCAGGGGTGGGGGCAGCTGGAAAATTGCTCCCTGTTCCTGCCCCCCAGCACTGCACTGGGCTGATTTCACAAAGGAGAGGCGAGCAAATCTCCACTTACAGCGTGGGGGACCTTTCCTGGCAGTGCAATGAAGCATTAAGTTGAGGTTGGAAAAGGGAAATGGGTATTTGATGGGGCTGGGATGGGCACACGCTGCCAGTTTGCATCCAGCTCGGAGTGGGGCTCTCATTTGGTGTACAGCTGCTGGGTTGGAAGGAACAGTTCCCCCTTCTACTCATAAAATTATAAGGATTGGCCAAGATGGGCACAATTTTTATGAAAACTTGGCATGTTCAGGCACCACTGTCTGTGTTTAACAGGTCCCCTTCCCGGTGCTGCCTGTCCAGTGATTTTTTTGCTTCTTCTTTAAAGACACCCAAACTCCTGACTGTCTCCTCACATCCCACAAAGTTTGTTAAAAAGGGGACAGACTGGAGAAGTGGCTAGGAGAGACTGAAGTCTGGATGTCCTGCTATGACTCAGGGAAGTCACTGGGCTGCTCTTGCACTCCCAGTTGGAAGCAGCTCCCAAATCATCATCCCTTCACTCTGCTTTGTGTCCTAAACTGGGATAAATCTGCTCCTCCACACAGCAGAGGCCAGGGAACACCCGTGTGGAGACAGCTCTGAGAGCCTGGCACCACCTCAGCTCCCAAGCTTTCCTCACCAGTTATTCCCAGTTTGGGAGGGATGCATTGGGCTGGGATGTGCTTTTTGGGGTTGGTCCTGCTCTTCCCCATCTCTGTTGTCCACCGTTGTCCCCTAACTTGGCACAGCATTAGGGCAGATCCAATTTACCTGGCCAGATGTGGCAGAAGAGATGGGAATTGCCTGGATTGAAGGGAATCCCAGAATCCCAGACTGGAGACTTAAAGCTCATCCAGCTCTACCCTGTCATGATCCGCTCAACCCCAGCGGGAGTCGGGATGGTTCGTTCGACCCCAGGGTGCAAAAGACAAAAGCAAGAGACTCAGGTTTTATTCAGCAGAAAGCAGTAATGCAGTTTATTGCGTGCCAACAATTCGGTTTTGCGATAGAAGAGAGAAAGAGAGAGGAGAGAGAGGTAAAGGAAATGAAGTAAAAGACGAGAGAGAGAGAGAAAGGATGGGGATATAGCTACCAACAGAAGGGACGTCGTCCTTGATAGACGTGTCTTCGATCTGTTGGGGAGAGAGAGATCTCAAAGTATCTTTAGGAAAGTCACTTTTTATAGTCCTTTTCCAAAGCCTCTGACCAAAAGGTGGGGAGATTTATGGACTATTGTGTGCGGAGATCACTGGTCCAAGAAACAGGTGCTGGAACAGGGCACTATAACCAGCACCCTGCTCGAGAGCAGCGTGCCAGGGCAGCACCAGGCACACCTAAAACAGTCCTGGGCAAGCATCCACCTCGGCCAGGCCAGAACTCAGGTCCAGAGTGAGTGGTGGGGTCCCAAGTCTCAGTCTCTGATGATGGTCGTGAGGCAGATCAGAGAAACTTTGGATGGGCTCTTACAGACATCGTCCTTGGGTCTTCGGCCAATAGAAGGGTCTTCCATCCATTGGGGAGAAAGAGATCTCAGAGTTTCTTCAGGAAAGTCACTTTTTATAGTCCTTTTCCAAAGCGAGTGGCCTCTGGCCAAAGAGGTGGGGAGATTTATGGACTATTATGTGTGGAAATTGTCACTCCATGAAACAGGTGCTGGAACAGGGCGCTATAACCAGCACCCTGCTCATACGCAGCATACCATGGCAGCACCAGGCACAGCTACAAACAGTCCTGGGCAAGAATCCACCTTGGCCAGGCCAGAACTCAGGTCCAGAGCGAGTGGTGGGGTCCCAGGTCTCTGATGATGGTCGTGAGGCCAATCAGGGAAACTTTCAGCCGACCCTTCCAGCACCCCGTGACCTCTGGCACTGCCCTCCCTGCTCCGTGCTGCCGGGACGCCTCGGCTAAGATGGGAATGACAGCTGCCCAGTTTCACTGCAGGAAAACCCTTACTTAATGCTGAAGTGGAACCACCAGGAGCTGGAAGGCAACGACCGCTACGAGGGGTTCTGCGTGGACATGCTGAAGGAGCTGGCGGAGATCCTGCGCTTCAACTACAAAATCCACCTGGTTGGGGACGGCGTCTACGGCGTCCCCGAGGCCAACGGCACCTGGACAGGGATGGTTGGGGAGCTGATAGCTCGGGTGAGTGAGTGAGCTGCTCTTTTTAACTCTGCCCCGCTGGGGTTTGGCGCTGCAAAACCCTGGTGCTTCACGATGATGAGGATGGATGGGGGTTTAGTTCGTTTTGGAGGATTTCCACTTAATGTGTTCTCCTGATGGAAAATGTGTTTGTTGGGAAGATGTCAGAGCAAGAGTAGGGCCGTGGGATGCTCTTAGGGGTGCTCTTTTCACTGCTTTGCTCTGTGGAGCTGCAGCCCAGCAGCAAAGCTGAAAACTGAATTATTTTGCTGGGTTTGACAATAATTCTGTGTACACCTGGGCTCAGCCAGCCTGGACCCTCCTCCCTGCTCTTTGTTTTCCTTTGTGGTCCTTTCCAGGCTTCCTGGAGCTTAAATACAGCTCACAAAATGCTCTGAAATCCTTAGGAAAATAGGTTAAGGATGGGATTGATGCTATTTAAGCCAAGACTTCCTCACTCATTCCTGCCTTGTCGTTACTGACGTGCCCATGAGAGCTCAGTGCCACTTTCTCAGCTGGTGACAAATCCATGGTGACGTGGATTGGTGATAATGCCCCCACTGTGGGAGAGGAGACCCTGAGTCATTTGTCTTCTGCAGAGCAGAGGAGCAAGGGTCCAAATCCATCCCCTGTGGCTCCAGGCAGGGGTCTGAGGATCCTGCCAGATCTTTCCTCCTTGGAAAGCGAGCATCACTTCACTCTGTGGCTTATTGGGCACACTGGAATTTGGTTAAAGTGTGGCTTGAGGATTTTGGGTCCATGATCTCTAGAAATGCCCACTGGCACCTTCTGCTTCTTCCCCAAATGGTGCAGGATGCTCATCCCACTTCAGGAGTTTCAACTGAGTGTTCAGGGTCAGCTGGGACAATTCTTTGTCTGAAAAGGGAGGGATTTGGGTTTTTCTGAGGGTCACAGACAGGGCACTGAACAGAATGGAGACTCCCCTGAGCTCTCCCTGTCCCCTGGGTCACCCTTCCCTGAGCAGTCGTTCTCAACAGCTGAGATCCCACCTCCATCTGCTCTTTGAAAAGAGCTTCTGTGAGGCTGTTTGCAAATGCTCCAGGCTATTGGCACCGTTTGTACCCATCTTTGTGTCTCTGTGTGTGTACTCACACACAATTACACTCCTGCAACTTTCCTTTGGGGAGGCAAGAGGGAAGGAGCCGAGAGCAGCAGCTGATCAAAGGAGTGGAACAGCTATCAAACTTTTGGCCTGCTAACCTTGGCAGTGCCTCTTCATTAAATGGGACCTTCTGGAGGGTTGTTTTGCTCCACTGATGAGTGTTTTAACTTCATCTTCACACGGAAACTGTTTGTTTCTTCTGCAGCTTGAGCCTTATTTAGGAGGATTTTTTACTTCTGCTTCTGCAGGGCACAGCTGTCAGAGCCTGTGAGGCTGGATCACAAATTGGGGAAGAGAAACAGCTTTGTCTCTTGTTCTCCCAATATCCCTGAGAGTCTGTATAATGGTTTCAGCAAGTTTTTGATCAATCCCAGGGACTGGGCTCGGGTCAGCCAGGGCAGAGCTGTGTGTGCTTGGTGGTGTGTTTATTCAGGGCTGCCTAAAATGTTGTTTTTTGAGGAAATTTCACTGCCCAAGGGGTTTTTGTCCATCCTTGACAGTCCCCAAGGGAGTTTGTCCTTGATCCCAGTCCCTTGTTCACCCCTGTCCCATGGGATCCAGCAGATCCTGTGTTGGGAGCACACGTTCATTTTTCGGTGGATTTATCCCCTGGGCACTCTGCTCCTTTAGGACAAAAAGGGGATCAGTTGGGGCACAAACCTCTCACAAAAGTCCCAAATTCTTCCCAAAAATGAAAGCTCTGCCTCTGTCCAGCACAGTATCATTGTAGGAAAATAATTCCCCCTTGATCCTGATCAGCCATCAGAAAATAAGGTTTGACTCATACTCACTTAATGTGCAGGACCAAAAGGTCACAGAATTATCCAGCTCCATGCAATGCCTCCCCTGTAATCCCTCTGTGGCACAGAATCTCCTCAGAGCAACTCCAGGCTATTTGGGAGAAAATATTTCATTTTATTGCTTCTAAATTAACCAGCTATTGATTTATCCTTGAGCACTGGGAATTCCATTACAGCTAATTGTGCACCCTGATATGACTGAGCAGGATGCTGTACAAACATAAATCTGTTGTTGACCCAAATTCACCAGTACATGTCTTATTCACCTGCTCACAAAAGAGGGTGGGAGGTAAGGAAGAGGGGAAGGCTTGGGAATCCTGGACAGTTTGTGATCAGCTCATGGAGGTTTGGCTTGGGAGAAATCACTTGGGAGCACTCAGAATCACAGAATGGTGATTTACTTTCAACCCCCTTTACACCTCCCTCTACCCAGGCTGCTCCAAGCTCATCCAGCCCCTCACCACCCTCACAGGGAAGAATTCCTTCCCAATATCTCTCTCAGTTCAAGGCCTCTCCCCCTTGTCCTGTCCCTCCAGTTCCTGATGAAGAGTCCCTCACACCTATTCTGTAGTGAAAGATGTCACAATCCCCGAGCAGCCTGGGCTAATTTGTCCCTCTGAGCATGCAGGGCAGGGAGATTGAGCACCCTGCTCACTGCTGGCACTAAAGCCACTCTCCCTGTCAGCTTTCCTGCCTGTGCCACAGACAAACAAACAAGGGAGAGCAGCAAATCTTCCCATCTCCTCCTTTCTGCCATCAGAGACTTAAAGGGCATTTGGGCTGGAAGAATTACATCCTGCTCCTTGCCTGCAGTGCAGTTCTGCCTCAGAGTCCCTGATGGTGTCTGCCTTCCCCTTCTCTCTCTCCCCAGCACATCCTCGAGCTGAAATGAGTTCTCAAACCCAGGGATGTATTCTCACAGCACCATGACACACTTAGCCTTGTCCCACCACGCCTGGCTTCAATCTGGCCAGGATCAGTGGTGATCAAAGCTCTTTTTTAAAGTGAGGGACATGAAATTGTCCATCTTGTCCAACCTCAGGAGCAGCAACAGCAAGAACAGGAAATCCCTTAAAGCTTTGGGGTGCCTGGTGGTGGCCAGGCTCTGCTTCCCCTTCAGCTGCTCCAAAGCTGGGGAATGGCAGGAGGGGGAAAGGAGGGAGGAGGCTCTCCAGAATGGGCAGAGCCCTGCTCTCCACTCGCAGTGGGTGCTGGTGTGTGGGTGAAGGGAGGCAGGGGCAGGGTGTTTGGTGGCAGCTGTGACCAGGGGGGCTCCAGGAGAGGCTGGGAGGTGAGGAGGGGGCTGTGGGTGGCTGTGTGAGGGGATGGGCACTGCTGGAAAATCAAACACAAGCTGGGGAGGGTGCTGTGAGCTGGGCTGGTCCCCCTGCTGCCCCTGAGTGCTTTGGGTCCCCATTCCTGCTGCTTCACCTCAGCTGGCTGTGCCAGGGGCAGGGTGAGCACCTGGCACAGGCTTTGTCCTCCCGGGTGAGCAGAGATGGGCAGGGCAGGCTCGAGGCTGGCACCTGCACTGAGTGCTGGTCACCCCAGCCTGGCCGTGGCTTGCAGGGCCAGCTGCAGCCTCCAGCGTGTTCAGGCTGTCACTTCTGATATGGCAAAACTCCCACTTGTCCTCAAAACAACCCCAGACACCTGTTTGGAGTGACCCTCCTGCCTCTGAATGCAAGAATAGACACTGAGCATCACAGAGGTGCGTGGAGCAGCAGAGAGCCCCTGGAGATGATGGTGCAGAGAGCAGGGTCACTCACAGGGTTTGTGTCACTACACATGGAGAGGAGCAAATAATAATGACAAATGACTTCTTAGGCAAGAGAAGCAAAATAAGCATTTTATATTTATTATTTATATTATATATATTTTATTTTTATATATTTTTTATATTTATATATATTTTATATTTTTATATATTTTATATTTTTATATATTTTATATTATATATATATTTAATATATATTTTAATATATTTGTATATATATTTTAACATATATTTTAATATATTTGTATATATTTTATATTTATATTATATACATATATTTATTATTTTTATTTATATTTATATTTATAGAGTGGTTTACAAACCTCAAACAAGACAGCAGTTCATTGGACAACAGGAGAAAACATCTCCTATCATGTACATTATGAACTGTCCCTCAGTTAACACCAGGTGTTAATCTCTGTTTATTAATTCCTTTCTATTTACCAGAAAGCTATCACCCTGGGAAAGGCTCAGAAACTGCCTCAGCCTGGGAAAAAACCTCCCAGCTTGAGAAAAAGAACTCAGAACCTGAGAAAAAGCCTGGCTGAAATCTGCCTGGGCCTTCAGCAGTGTCCCCAGGTTTGCAGTGGGGCAGCCCCAGTGGTGGGTCCTGCAGCCTGAGCAGCTGTTTCACCTTCCTGGGAGGCTCTGGGCGCAGGGGCAGTGGAGAACAGAGCGTTTGCTGCCCTGGTTGTGCTGTCAGGGCTCCGTGGGCAGCGCTGTGACAGCGCCGCTGTCACAAGCACCCAGGGGATGTGCCATGCAAGGAGCTGCTCAAGCAAGGACTCCTGCTCCTGGAGGAGATGCCAGCCCCGTGCTCCCAGAGCTGTCCTGCCTTGTTTGCAGGTGTTTGCACAGCCCCAGCCCCGAGCCCGGCTCCGCTGGCCCCTTCTCCCCCAGGCTGGCGGAGCGCTGGGGTCTCTGTGGGGCCGGGGCTGGGCTCTTCTCCCGGCTGCTTTCTGCCATCCCATGCCGTGGGAGGCTTGGCTGGGATCCTCTCCGGGCTGGGCTGACGTCAGGGCCCATTCATCCCGTTAGCACCGAGCTGAGCCCTGCCAGAGCCCGCGGAGAGGGGGCGGATGCCGCCTCTGGGCTGGCAGTCCCTGCGGTTTGCTCCTGGAGGATGCTTCATTGTTGTTCCTCCTGGGGAGGCCGGCTCAGCCCCCGTGTGTGATGTCCTCTGCAGGGCCCTGGTGCAGGCAGAGCCCACGGGAATGCCAGGTAGGGCGGCGGTGCTGGCAGCTTCTGTCTCGCACGCCAGCCCGCCCGGGTTTCCTCTCACCTAGCGAGGGTCTGGCCTTGTTTAGGCGGTGTTTTGTCAAGAGAAGCGCCTGTCTCCACTCCCAAAAAGCTCCAGGTCTTTTTCTAAGCCTATTTCATGCCGACATTTATAGCTGCAGCTATGCTGGCAGGATGAAACCAACCCCTCTTTCCCCCCATCCTTTGCCTCCTGTTTCTCCCTCTCCCCAGAGCCCAGATGTGGACAGAGAGCAGGGCCACAAGGCAAAATCCATTTCTCCTCCTCCAGGTCATCCCTTAGCCCATAAACTCCCAACACCTACCTGTGCTCAGGTGGGGGAGGCTGTACAGAACACAGGTTTGCAGAGCTCCTCTGTAGCTCCACTGAGCTCAGTGAATCACAAGGAGTTTTGTCAGGAAGCAGTTGAAAGCATGAAATGGATGAAATTCAGGCAGAGAATTCTTTGCATGCCATTCCCAGATCAAAGTTTCCTGCTATCAGAGATCAGCTCTTAACTTGCATGACGGAGCCTGCAGAGAGAAGAGAGAAAGAGTGATGAGGAGCTGGAGCTCTGCTGCAGAAAGTTCTGCACCTCTGATGTGGCAAAAGTCCTGAAAAGTTAGCAGGGAATGAGGAGAAGGAAATAACTGATGGAATGGCAGAACCCTCTGGAGATGAGAGAAGGGAGCTGGGCACAAAATCTGAGTGCCCAGGGAAGGCTGTGCTGTGTCTCTGCTCTGTGGACAAAGGGAGAGGGGTGGCTTTGCACGGTGTTTTGTGTAGGGAAGAGCATTTCAAGATGTTGATGATGATTCAACAACACCAAGATGATCAGAGAAGCAACCAAGATGTTGTTTCTCCCCAGAGAATGGTCAGGACCCCAAAGCTGCACAAACCTGGGGATGCTGCTGCTCCTTTATATTTGCCCCTGGGTAGGGATGGAAATTTCCTGGAAGCTTTGACATGAAAGCCTTTTTGCATGGCATTGTTACCCTCTGTTTTACTTTGTGGCTTTGCTGGTGGAGCTGTGTTTAGTTTGGAGAACTGGGAGAAGAATTCCATTGCCAGACTAAGCTGTCTCTTCAGCAGGGGCTTTGCTGGGAGAGCTCTCCCCAGGACAATGGCACCTACAAACCTTTTAAGCAGAGACAAGAGAGGTTTGGGAAGCTTGAGCCTTTCCTCGTTGATAAAATTCTCCACATGCCATATTCCAGAGATGAACTGATCCCATCTCAGTAATCTGCTGCTGTTTACACAGGGCTCAACTGCTCACACACCACGTTGGGATTATTGGTGTCTTTAAAAGCTTGTGGGTAAATGTCTGCCTATGTAGAATTTCTCCTCAGCTCATCATTTATTCCAGCCTGAACCTTTTAGGAATCTGTAAGAGCTGCTTGAAAATTGCAAACTCCTCCACTGAGCATGTCCAAGCAGCCCTGCATGGCCTGGGGAGTGTCACCTTCCCTGTGACCCCTTCCTGGGCTCATGGGTCACCTTCCCTTTCTTCTCCCTCTCCTGGTTCCAGCAGTGCTGCTCTTCCCTCCTGCAGCCCCAGCCTCTCCCAGGGCTTCCATCAGGCCTGGTGGTGCCTTGGCATCTGCACAGACCTTGTCAAATTTAGGGACAAAATGTACAAACAGCTTTTCTTTCTCCCCCATCTTCTCTTTTTCCACATGCATAATCATCTTCCTGCAAAGCAGAGAAACAAATGGATAAGGGAGTGGAGGTTTCATTTTTACAGAAAGCAATTACAGACATTAAAAGAGCTAAAGTAATAAAAATAATATTTAAAATTCAAATCCCTTATCTATATTACAAGGGTATTAACATGGGAAGAAGTTATTTTTATTTTTTCTCCCCCTAATCTCATTTGCTTCGCAAGTCGATCTGCAAACTTTAATGCCAGTCCTCTGAATTTTATTTTATTTTTTTTTAATTTGGAGACTGATCTGCAGTTCTGGAGGTCTGAGTTTGGCAGGTTTGTGAACTCCATGGCTCAG
>WBND01000490.1:272782-291065 GCA_013398595.1 Tychaedon coryphoeus
GAGAAAGGGAAGGAAAAATGGGGAGAATGCTGCAGAGCACAGGGTGAGCTGAACTTTGGGGTGAGTTTGAGCAGAGCTTGTGTGAAACCCACCTGGGCAGAGGGAGTGGGAACCAGGGGATGCAGAGCTGCTGCTGTTTCCAGAGGGTGGGACATCCCCCTGCAGGAGCAGGGGTCCTGTGTGGCCCCAGGTTTGTGCTTTGCCAGGATTCTGACCTTGCCCACTCTCCCTCCTCCCCAGAAAGCGGATCTGGCCGTGGCGGGGCTGACGATCACGGCGGAGCGGGAGAAGGTGATTGATTTCTCCAAGCCCTTCATGACTCTGGGAATTAGCATTCTCTACCGAGTTCACATGGTAAGAGCCTGATTTTAGAGCCATTTATGTCCCTCCATTATTTGCATGCAAACCTGCCTGGTTAGAGGAGAATAATGAACGACTCATAAAAATATTTTGGTTTCTTATTTAAACGCAAATGTGCTCGACCTTTATTTCCTGCTTTTCTCTCTCTCTGCTGCATGTCAGGATTGGTGAATTCCATTCCTATTCAACCCCCCAGCTCTGTGGCTTCTCTCCCCCATCCTCCCAGGGCACATGATGGGTTTTTTGGCATGGTGGGGGCTGCAGGACAGTTTTAGGGTGGCTTTAAGGTGTGCTGAGGGCAGGCTTGGCTGGAGGGGTGCAGCAGCTGCCTGGGTGGCCCCGTGCAGAATTTGGCTTGGCCCAATTGCAGAAACTTGGCTTGGAGTCACCATCCAGTTGGATTTAGTGGTGAGGCTGAGCTGGGATATCTGTGGGGGCACCTTGCTGGTGCTGGGGCCATTCCTGATCTCAGCTTTGCTCTCTTGCTGCCTTCTCCCACCTGAGAATCACACCAGGAAGGAATCCTGGATTGCTTTCTTTGCTGGGAGCCCCTGGGAATGCTCTACAGGCAGATCAGCCCCCTGCTTTCCTAACCCCAGGGGAAAATCCAAAATCCCTCCTGGGCTGGCAGGCTGAGCTCACAGCCCTGCCTGGGCTCTGCCCCTCTGTTCTCAGCCCTCCTCGTTTGTTCACCCTAAAGAGCAGCAGCCCCTGCAGCCCAAGGAAAGCTCCTTCATCTCAGGGGGGGCTCTCAGCACAGCTGTAGAGTCACAGGATCCTGGAATGGTTTATGTTGAAAGTTCATCCCATGCCACCAGGGACACCTTCCCTCTCCCAGGTTGCTCCAAGCCCTGCCCAACCTGGCCTTGGGCACTTCCAGCAATGAGGCAAATTTCTTTTTACTATGTCAAAACAACTAGGAATATTCCCAAGGGATCCATGTGTGCAAGCATGTTGTGACTTTGCTTAGCCAAACTTGTCTTAAATTCCCATAAATCCTCTTTGATTTGCACCCTCCATTGTTCTACCTTCTCCCTGAAGCTCAGGAGAGGCCAGATTTCCCCCAATTACTCCCAAATTCGCCTCATTCTTCCCAATCTGCATTTTGGAAAGGAGCTCTGCACAGTGTCAAGTGTGATGTGAGTGACAGTGCCTTGGTTTCTGTCAGCCCAACAATAGCAGCCAAAAGGAAAAAAAACCATCCAAGCTGCCTCTCCCAGCCCCCTCTCCACCCGAGAGGCTGTTAAGGATGCAGTGTTGGGGATGAACAGAAACAAATTCACGCATCTATCTCTGTGCTGAGTGACTCCTGCCAAGAGCAAACAAGTAATTAAAATCTAGTTAAAATTCTGCTTCCTCTGGTACGTGCAGAATTTAGGATCGATGATTTAACTGATCACAAAAAAAAAAAAAATAAAAACCAGGTTGATTCTTCCAGTTCCTGGAAGTCAAATGGAATTGTCCCTTCCCCATTATGGTTGGGTTTTCACAGCCTTGTAGAGCCAGGACCTTTTTATGCCAGTCTCCTAGGAATAAAAGCAGATTTGGTGATTAAATATTCTGTTATATTAGGAAGGAATTCTTCCCTGTGAGGGTGGGGAGGCCCTGGAGTAGATTTCCCAGAGAAGCTGTGGCTGCCCCATCCCTGGAAGCATCCAAGGCCGGGTTGGATGGAGCTCTGAGTGAAAATTGTGCCTACCTGTGAAAAAAAGGGATGGAACAGGATGATCTTTAGGGTCCCTTCCAACCCAACCCATTCTGCATGTCCTGCCTCAGATTTGCACCACACTGCTCAGCAATTCCCCGAGCAGAATCCTCCCTGCAGAGGAAAGGCAGGGATGCTGGTGCAGGCTTTGCACAGGCTCTGCCCATCAGAGCATTTGCTGCAGCTCTGCAGGATTGTCTGACACTGCTCAGGGTGGGAGTTCCTCAGGGCAGGGAGCATCTGCTGCCCCAGAGGGGCACAGCCCAGCCTGCCCTTGAGGCAGCCACCAAACAGAGCAGAATCCATAATTACAGACCCCAGAGGGGCTGGGAATTCTCCCCCTGCTGCCAGCAGGGCTCCAGCTGCTCCATGGAGGATCCTGTTGGGACCCAGGCAGGGTTGCAAAGACATCTCCCAGGTAGGGTCACCCCACAGTGAGCCCCAGCTGGCTGTTCCAGGGATGTGAGGAGTGCTGGAGGGACTCCTGCCCTCCCCAGGACAGGGACAGGGAAGCTCAGAGCCCCCCTTTCCCTCTCCAAACCTTGGCACCTCTTCCTCCAGACCTCTCCTGCTCAGCTTGAGGAGGGTGCCTGAGAGCTGTGTGGCAGTTTAACTTCTCAAACTGGTAAATATTTGTTAAACCAGGCAGTTCTGGTTTTCCTTTAAGGATGTGGCTTGCAGAGCAGCCCCACAGCTTTCTCCTCCCCACCCCAAAAACCACCTCTGCAATGTCAAAAATTGCAGCTGACGTCTGTTAATCACGGCTCAGATGAGATGGAGCCTAATAAATAACCACAAATGAGCCTGTTCCTCACTGAGGAGTTGTCTCCACGCCCTGGGCTCCTCAGAATGCGATGACATTTTATTTTAATTTCCATGTAGCTCCAGTGGCAAGTGATTTCTCACCCCTTTCTCCTCCCCACGCCGCCAACCCAGCCACCACAGAGCCTGTGCCTCTTATCACACATAACCAAATATGGCAGCTTTAACCAGGGCTGTCATTTTTCTCAATTTCACTGCTTGTGATACAATCAAGGCTGGATTTCTGACACGGGAGCTCTAACAGGCTTCCTGACTCACAGGCTGCTGAGAGAAAAGGCTTGGTTGGTTTTATTAGGTGCCCATTCTGCCCAGCCAGGGGGATGTGGGGATGGCAGGAGGAGGATGAGGAGTCCTGAGCAGTCCCTGGGTTTGGCAGGGGGCTGGAATCAGGTGCCCAGGGTCATTCCTGCAGGGAGGGATAAATCAGGATTATTTGTGTCCTACAAATCTTTGCCCACGTCCTGCCTCTGTGTCAGGGAGTGAGGGACTAGAGATGATTCTGATTCCTCAGCCCTGAAAGTCCTTGCCTTCAAAATGAGGAAATGGAGGTTGGGAAAGTGCACAGCAGTAGCTGAGTTTAGACCAAGTGAGCTGAGGCTAAAAGTGTTTTGAGTTGATTGCTGCAGAGGACACGAAATGGGAAGGATGGATGGAAAAGCTCCTTCATTCCAGCCAGAGGAGGCTTGAGAGGGGCTGAGAGGAGCTGAGCCCCCTCCTGACAGCTCTGCCTGCAAGAACCCCTCCCCACTGCTGGCCCCAGGACCAGGGAATGCATTTGCTGGTTAGGAACCATGTGGTGACTCCAAATTAGGCTCAAGATTAAGATTCAGAGCAGCCAGTGTGGGGCTTTTATTGACTCCAGAGGAAAAGGAGGGATCTGGATCTGCCCCTGGAGCAGATGTGGTTATCCTGGGATGTGCCCTGGCTTGGTGCCCTGCACTTTTACTGAGCACTTATCAACATTTCTGCCTCTCCAGGATTGGATTTTGCTTCCCCTCGGACTTCCAGAGGCAGGAGAGAGTTCTCTGCCCTCCTTTTTTAGGGAAAACACTTGTAAGAAATGACATGGATGGGGCTGACTGGGGTCCCTCCAGACTCTGTGTGTGCAGGGCAGGGAGTGCTGCCAACAACAAATCCAGGGCTGTCCTCTCCTTCCCAAATGTCCCCTTGTCCAAGCTCTTCAGTCACCAGTATCTTCCCAGAAAACTGCTCCTCATTGGCTGAAAAAATGAAGATTTCCAAGAACAACTTAGGAGGAGGGTAAATTAATCTCTCCCACTTCCATCTGAGGATTTGCAGGAGGCCTTCATCAATTATTGGACATTTTGAACATATCTATTCCAGGAAAAATAGCTCTTCCAATTAACAAAGCTCTATTGGGACTGCCTAAAAATATCTGACAGACTCCAGATATTGTCATTCCCATCTTCAAAACAGACAGATAAGAGAGAGTTTGTGCCCTCCGTGGGAACAGAATATCTTTATTCTTACCCACAACTGTGAATGAAAAGAATATGTCCCAGCAGCCTGGAAATGACTGGAGCTGAAAAGAACCAGAACTACTACAACTGTAAAGTCACAGGAGAGATTCATTGCCAAGCTGGAGACTTAAAGCTTCCAACGCAATTTCCTTAATGAGAGTAATTTATTGACAAACTGCCCCAGAAATATAAAGAAGACATCAAGGCCTTAATTGCAGAAAGGAACTTTGTCACTTTGTCATCTCGCAGGGGGAGGCTCAGCCAAGGCTCTGCCAGGCCCTGAGAGTTCCCTGCCAGCTCTGGGATGCCAGGGAGGATCATTCCCTGCCCTGCCTGGAATGCTGAGCTCCAGGAGCTCCAGCTTGCTCAGCAGCCTGTGCCCTTCACACCTTGCTGCATCCCCATGGCCTCATTTCATCCTGGAGTGTGCAAACACCTGCAGGAATCAAGAGTTATTGAGCCAATTTAGCTCCTGAGGAAGAAAGGAAAAAGGATTTGAGGATGTAATGGTTTTGGAATCAAAACCAGTGAGAGACTCCAAGTCAGAAGTACAATTTAATAGGAAAAAAGGTAAAAATAAAATACATGCAATAGTACAAAAGAAAAACCACTGACAGAGTCAGAATAGAACCTGACACCCTGCTAGTTAGGGTGGTGGTAGCAGTCCGGATGAAGTGGTTTTGTTGAAGCAGTGATCCTGTAGAAATCCTGGCAGTGATCCTGGTAGCTCTTGTCCTCTGGAATCCAGTGGAAAAGGCTGCTCTGGGGTTCCAAATCTCAGTTTTTATCTGGGTAGGAAAGGCTTGGCTCCTGCCCTGGCTGGAGCATCTCCCATGGGATGATGGAATTTTATCAGCCATGCCCTGGGACTCACTGGCCATGAACAGGAGAGATCTCCTGGAGGGAGGATGGGCTGTGGGAAAGATAAAGATGATTGTCCCAACTGGTTTAAAGCTGGCCCATGAGCAGAGGATATCTCCCACAGGGATAAGAATCACTGCCCCACCTGGTTTCAGCAGATGGTGATAGAATACAAACTTTGGGACATCTTTACATTGTCACCTAGGACAGAGGGGCATCCAGGAGAGCCATGAAAGGGAGAGCTTTGGCAGTGGCACCCTTTGGCTGGACCCTGGGATGGGATCAGTGGGAAGGGCAGAGGGAACACACTGTGGCACCTGGATTCGGGAGAGGAGCTCCAGCACGGTGAGCAAAGGGTTCTCCTGGAAATGGGGAGATGCTGGGGGTGCAGCTTCCTGCAGTTTCTGTGGCTCTGAAGGCCCCTGAACACAGCAGCAAGTGACCAAAAATTGGGAAAGGACACAAAGAATGTGGTGTCTTCCATTGTCTGTACCTCACCTCTTTATAGGAGATAACCTGGAACAGGAGAGAGGCATTGCCTTAAAGGAGACTCTGGAATTAAACCCGGGAGAACCTGAACCTTTCCTTGGGAATTGACTTAAAATTAATCTGAGAACCTCAACCTTTCCTTGGGAATTGACTTAAAATTAATCTGAGAACCTGAACCTTTCCTTGAGAATTGACTTAAAATTAATCTGAGAACCTCAACCTTTCCTTGGGAATTGACTTAAAATTAATCTGAGAACCTGAACTTTTCCTTGAGAATTGACTTAATCTGAGAATGGATGCTGGACCACTGATCCTCAGATCATCCATTTGCTAAAAGCCTTAACAAACCAAGTTCTCTAAAAATTCTCATCCCAGGATGGTTTGGCTTGGAAGGGACCTCAAAGATCCTTTAGTTCCAACCCCCCCACCAGGGGCAGGGACAGTGCAGATCCCAAAATCTTGTCCTGAAGGATACAGGCACAGGTTGTTGCAGTGTGCTGGGTTTTTCCTTCATGCAGGGTTTGCTGGGGAAGGTTCCTGACACTTTGCAGGTTCCCAGATGGTCACTGGAGCTGAGGATTTCACAAGCTCCTGGATATTTTTAGCAGAGGAAGATTTTTGTGCAACAACTGTTGCCTTTTCTAGCAACAGCTCAAATCTCCAGGAGAACTGCTGAGACCTTGTGAAATTCAGGTTTTGCATAACATTCAGTAGTAAAACAGCGAGGTTTGGATGGAAATGGAATCTAAAATGCTGGTCTAAGTCTAGGGAAGAAAAAAATTAAAAAAAAAAGCCTTTGCAAAGCTCTGACTCGTGGGAAGCTCCTCAGTTACAGGTGCTTGGGGCAGCTGTGGAGCTGTTTTAGGGATGCCAGGACTGAATTTGTGGTTTGGGACAGAAAATACAGAGTTCTGTGAGCCAGGGGATTGTGTCCCTTGTCCCTGTGGTAACTTGGATGTGCTTGAGCTGCTCTTTCCTGTCAGAGGAGCTGCATCCACAGAGCTGGTGGTGACAGGAGAAATCCACTTAAAATGGGAGGTGTTTGGCATTTGAGAAACTTCTCCAAAAATTTTATCTCCCCCTTTGCACAAATTTTGTGATATTTGACAATTTTCTGGTGGTGGCAGAATCCTTGTGAAAGTTTAAAATGCTCTGAAGATCAACCTGCTTTTCCTAGCAATGAAGTCTTATTTTTCTTCAAGGAAAGGTGGATTGCTGAGGAAAAAAAACCCAGGAAATTCTGACGCATCCTGGAGATAAAAATATCCTGTACCCTGAGATAAAATAATCATTTTATTGGGGTTTTTGTGAAAAAAGAAACATTTCAAGGCCAGAGAGAGGAAAGTTTTAAGTTTTGAAAACATCTATTTTTATTCCTTTTGCTTCACAAATGCATTTCCCACTCCATGAGCTCAGGTGGAGCCCTTTTTGCCCAGGTAAGTGTGGGGTGGACAAGGATTGGGGGAACCCCCTCAGGGGTGAGGGTGTAGCAGGCCCTGCCAGAGAGGGGCAGAATGCTGTTATTTCCTTATTTTTTCTCTCAATTCACCTCTTTCTTTGCCTGGAGGAACAAAAATGGGGAGAAAAACAGATTTAGGGGATGAATCCAGTGGGGAGATGCTGCAGGACTCGGTCATTTGTTGGGTTGCTGTCACTTGTTTGTCCTGCAAGGCTGTTCCAAAGCCTGATTTATCCCTTTCTCCTTTTTATTCCCCTTTCTCCTTTTTATCCCCCCTTGCCCCATTTATGCCCCTTGCTCCATTTATCCCCTTTGCCCCATTTATTCCCTTCCTCCCATTTATCCCCCTTTTCCTGTTTATTCCCCCTTCTCCCATTTATTTCCTTTTCTCCTATTGATCCCCTTTGTTCCATTTATCCCCTTTGCCTCATTCCTCCCATTTATTCCCCTTCCTCCCATTTATCCCCTTTCTCCCACTTATCCCCCTTCTCCCATTTATTCCCCTTCTCCCATTTATCCCCTTTCTCCCATTTATCCCCCTTCTTCCATTTATCCCCCTTCTCCCATTTATCCCCCTTCCCCTGTTTATCCCCCCTTCTCCCATTTATCCCCTTTCTCCCATTTATCCCCCCTTCTCCCATTTATCCCCTTTCTCCCATTTATCCCCCTTCTCCCATTTATCCCCCTTCTCCCATTTATCCCCCTTCCCCTGTTTATTCCCCCTTCTCCCATTTCTCCTCAATGCCCCATTTATCCCCTTTCTCCCATTTATCCCCCTTTTCCCATTTTTCCATTCCCCGCTGTGCCACCAGGGCAGGTGCGTTCCCTCGCGCCCTTCCAGAACTCTGGAATTTTCCCCTCTCCAAACCCAACCAACTCGAATTCCTCCTTTGTTCTCCCTCCCCAGGGCCGCAGACCCGGCTACTTCTCCTTCCTGGACCCCTTTTCTCCCGGCGTCTGGCTCTTCATGCTGCTCGCCTACCTGGCTGTCAGCTGCGTCCTGTTCCTGGTGGCTCGGTAATGTCGCGGTGCCTTTCCCTTCCTCGCGGTGCCACCTAGTGTCACTCGCGGACAGGGGACACCCAGGGGGACACGGGGACATCCTCTGCCCCACACCTCACCGGGATGGGCTGGCAAGAAGCGTCCCAGCCCTCTGCCAGCTGGGGACTGAGGTTTGTCACCGTGTCCCCCTGCCCGTCACGCCCTGGTTCTGGATGTGTTTGATCACAGTGGTGCTCAGAGCTGGGTGGGGGAAGGTTTTGGAGAAGGTTTTGGAGCTGTTTAAATGCTTCCTGAAGATTTTTTCTGCCCCTTGTCCAGAGCAAGGAGGGCTGTTAGAAACCTGCAAATCCATTTTGAGGTGCCAACACAAATTCCACCAGTGATGTCTGGTTCCCCTGTGCAACCCAGTTTGTGGAGGAAAGGAAAGTTCATGAATATCTTTGAGCAGCTGATGTGCAGAGCCTCTCTTGGCAGCTCCATTCCCCTATGACTAATTTAAATCAGCCTTAAAATACCTGGTTGAGTGCTCACCTGCATGGCCCCCATCGAGGCCCAGGGCCAGGCTCCAGTGCTGCTCTCCTGCCCTCCCAACACCCCTGTGGAGGGGCTGCTACAGGCAGAGGGGAGCTGTGTGCTGCCACGCTGTGCCAGAGACTGCTCAGGGCTCCGTGGCTCTTTTGGGACCCCTCAATGCCCAAGTCTCATTACACAAATTGGAACTGTGCTGTCACTCGCTCCCTCAGCATGGCTAAAGTTGTCATCCTGACAGGGCTTTAATGGCTTCTCTGAATGCTGTTACAGCCTCAGAAACACAGGTCTGGAGAAACCATTGAATTATGCAGAGCTGGTGCCTCTTTAGCCCCTTCCTCATGTTTTAAATATGATCCTCCAAAAAGGTGCCTTTACCCAGCTCCCCACTGGAGAGGGAGCTTTGGCTGCTGCTCCCTGCCTTGCTCAGCAGGAAGGAGCTTTTGACCCTGTGAGCTGCAGACTCTCCCAGAGCACTGGGGTTTGCTGCCAGTGCTTGATCCACCATGGAAAGTCTGCAGGAAAAAACCTCCTCCTGCTCCCTGGCACCACAGTGAGAGAGGAGATGCAGGGATGAAAATAACCCCCTCATTTTGGCTAAATGATGTGAGCTGGCACAGCCCTGCAGCTGTTTTGGCAATAGCCCCAAAATGACCCTCCCAGGCCCCAGCTTTCCTAGCTAGAGCAATGTGATGATGTGCAGCACATGAATTAGCATATTTTCTTAGTAACCAGGGAGCTGGGGACTGGAAACAGCAAAAGAGAGAGACAGAGGTGCAGTCACAACATTGGCAGGCTGTCAGATGTTTCCCATTCCCACCTCTGTCCTGTCCCTGAGGATGGGATGCTTTGAAACACCAGCACTCAGCTTCCAGCTCCACCTCAGACCTTCTCAGAGCAGCCCTTTGCACCAACACAGCTTTTCTTGATGGTTTAATGCAGTCAGGGCTCACACTCTTCGCTTTTGAACTTCCCATCAGTGCTCGTGCTCCAGCAGGGAGCACAGCCAAAGATGTTTGATTTCTACTTCCCATCAAGTCCGTGCGCATCTGGAGCTCCTGCTGCGGTGTGAATCTGCACACAGGGCTGCAGGATGCACGCAGAGCTGCCCAGAGCAGAGCCTCTCAAAAGTTTTTGCAAATCTTTACAAGAAAGCCCCTGGCTCCTGAGTCTTAGAGCAAACGTTTCACACAGCTCTGAGCCCTGGGCATCAACTGACAGCAAAGCATTTCCTCTTAGAAAATTCTGCCTCTAGGAGAGCTGGAGCTTCACAGCTTTTCTCTCTCTTTTTTTTTTTGTTTTTTTAAAAGTGTCCCATTTCCCAGCGCATTCCCTGAGCTCCCTCTCTTGTCCTTTCAGGCTGACTCCGTACGAGTGGTACAGCCCCCACCCCTGCTCCCAAGGCCGATGCAACCTGCTGGTGAACCAGTACTCGCTGGGGAACTCGCTGTGGTTCCCGGTGGGGGGGTTCATGCAGCAGGGCTCCACCATCGCCCCCCAGGCTCTGTCCACGCGCTGCGTCAGCGGAGTCTGGTAAGGAGGGCAGCCCTTCCCTTCTGGAAGGCTCCTCTGGGCAGAATTCCTCTGGAGGAGGAGTTTCTTCATGGGAAGGGTTGTGGGGCTGCCCAGGGAGCTGGTGGAGGTGTTCGAGGATGAGTGGATGCGGCGCTCGCTTGTCTGGGTGACAAGGTGGGGATTGATGGTTTTGGAGGGATTTTGCGACCTCGGTGGTTCTGGGATTCTGAGAGGAGAAGGGTGGGGATGGAGAGCAGATTTTGTAGGAGCTGGTGGTGGACGGTGGTCAGGACAAACTGAGGCGCTCTCTACATTCTGGTGTTGAAATTTGCAGTTTATTACATCGGGTGTGGGTGAAAAGGGCTCAGCTGGGAGCTGCCAGACACAGCTCAAAGCAGGCCCAGAGGGCTGAGATAACAAAGGGGGTAAAAGCAAGGGTGAGGGGTGCAGGGACAAGAGTGAGGGAGCAAGAGGGTGTCCGAGGGTGTCAGAGTAAGAGAGCGTGGTCTCCTTTTACAAAGTCTTAAATCTCCTTCTATGTTGAATATTCTACTCCTTCACTAACCAATCTAGTACAAGATACAAATTCTCTAACATTTACATACAACGTATAGGAATCACTACATTACCATGTTTTACTACTTTCTTATCTCTAAACCTTATCTTGGACCCTTCCTGCCATGCCAGGAGGGGATCTCTGCTGGCTGTTTGGTATGTTTGCAGCAACTGGCATTATCTTAACAAAGGGAGAAGACCTTCAGGCATCCACATTGCTGCTCTCCAGCCACTCAGTCGAGCACTGCTTTCATTTCAATCTCACCTACAGTTTCTATATTCTTAGCATCTTTTGCTAGGCAATCACATCTATAGGGCATTCCTATTTCTTCCTCCCCTACAGATTTCTTGAGGGAAACCACATCTTCTCTTCCCCCTCCCTAGGTGGGCGTTCACCTTGATCATCATCTCCTCCTACACGGCCAACCTGGCGGCGTTCCTGACGGTGCAGCGCATGGACGTCCCCATCGAGTCCGTGGATGACCTCGCTGACCAGACCACCATCGAGTACGGCACCATCCACGGCGGCTCCAGCATGACCTTCTTCCAAGTAAACCTCCTTCTTTGGCTGCCTGGGGGGCAGGGGGTGCACAGGGCACCCCTCAGTCAGATTTGGGTGTCCCCTCAGCCTGTGTCACTCTGGAGAGAGCCCTGCCCGTGAATGGAGGGAGAGGGGTGGTGAAGGGCACGGAAGGGAATTTGACATGGAAGTCAAATTTTCACAGGTCTCCACATGGTTACGGCTTTTATTTGAGAGTCTGTCAGGTGGGATAAGCAAAGAAACATTTGCACAGCCCAGGCAGGCTGGCAGAAGTCAAAGTGCTGGAGCCTGTGTGAGGTCAGTGGCACTGAAATAAGTCAAGTGTATGCAAAGTTATGTGGGCCATTTAGCCCAATTTAATTTTTATCTTCTGTGCTCTGCTCAGAAGGGAAATAAGTGAGTGAATCTTTTCTGCAGCACTCTGAATGCACAAAGAACTGCTTGAGGATTATTTATTTATTTATTACTTGTTGAAATTCCAAAAGGAGAGAGAGCTTGTGCTCGCTGTTTCCCCCCATTCTGAGTCTGAACTGAATTTGGAAGGCTGGGAAATCTCGGGAGTCAGCCTGAGCTTTTCAGCCCAACTTTATGCTCTTCAGGGGTATGGAAAAGAGCTACTCTTAAGCCAAACTTTACATCTAAAATGAGCTGAGCAGAGCCTAAGTGAGTGAAGTGGTTGTATAGGAGAGGCTCACTTGAGGAAAGCTTTCAAGTTTAAACTCTTGGCTGTGTCTCTGCACTGCCTGGCAGTGAGGAAATCAGAGAGGAAATTAAGAAAAGAGGGTTTTGTGGAGCTTTAAGCTGTGTTGGCATCCATTTGCCTCTGGTGTAAGGATGGGGAGGCAAAGTAGTGCTGGGTAGCTGCCTCCATCCCCCTCCCTCCGTGGGTGCATGAAGGAATGTTTGTCCCCTCCTGAGGCACCTCGTCCTGGCAGTGCTTCCCCTGACACTGACACACAGTTTAAGGTTTAAAAAAACAGTGAATCAGGACCAAACCCCCCTGCTCATCTGTCTCCTGCCCAAGTGGCTGCACCCAGAGGACAGAGCTGGACAGATGAGGACAGGAACTGGGTCAGCAGCAGATTCCCTCAGGCTCTCCAGCAACGCTCGCCAGCCTCAGAAAACGAGCCCTTGACAGTATGAAACTGCTCGTGTAGAGCAGGGTGTGTTTATATTCAGTCTTTGTGTGAGCAGGTTTCACTCTCTGCCCACCCAGGCAAGAGAAATTAATCACTCTCAGCTTTCTTTTCATCAGACCAAGGTGGTTCAACCACCGGCAAACTCTGAGGATTTGGGGCTGACTGAGCTTTAGTTTATTGTAATCAATGACAAAAAAACCCCAGTTCTTTTCAGCAAGCACTTTAACTTGCTTCATTGGGGGGTGAACCAAATCTGGATTATTTTTTGAATAAAATTTGTGAGCAACAATCTCCAGAGAGCTTTTGTGCTGCCCCCAGCCCTCGGTGCCCTCCTCAGGGCGCTGGAGTCTGGCTCTGACACTGCAGAACTGTTGGGACAATGTTTGAGGGATGGTCAGTACAGTCTGAGCTCTACAGGGAGCACCCACAGGTTTTCAATCAACCAAGCAGGAGCTATTTCTTCTACCTTTCTTTGTGTGTTTTTGATACGTGGTTACTGAGATTATGATTTTTTTTTCTAAAATTGAACGTAGACAAAGAGTTTCACCAGACCCTTTTGGAATTGGGGCATTTCATGCCCAGCTTTCCCAACAAACTCCCAACATGTTTGGGGTATGTTTGATGCCTCTTTGAGACAAACAAAGATGAGGCATCAAAATCCTTCCTAAATCTGAAACCTGATTTGACTCCTCTCTCCACTGCCTTTCCGCAGCAGCGCCTGATTTGGGCGTTTAATTTTAGGTCTCTAATTTACCCCAAATCTCCTCCCTGAGCCTTGGCCACCTCTTTCCTCCCCGCAGAACTCCCGCTACCAGACGTACCAGCGCATGTGGAACTACATGTACTCCAAGCAGCCCAGCGTCTTCGTGAAGAGCACGGAGGAAGGGATCGCGCGCGTGCTGAACTCCAACTACGCCTTCCTGCTGGAGTCCACCATGAACGAGTATTATCGGCAGCGCAATTGCAACCTCACGCAGGTCGGGGGCCTTCTGGACACCAAGGGCTACGGGATTGGCATGCCCGTCGGTAGGCAGTGAAGAACAATTCTAGTCCTTCTCAGCTGTCGGCAGAGGAGCGTTCCAAAGGCTGCGCCGGCTCTAAAAGCCAACGTTGCATCTCACAGCTCTGCCCAGGGTCCTTTTGGTTTCTTACCTGAGGCCCTGCTCTGGTCCAGAGCCAGATGTGAAACCCCGCTCTGGTCCAGAGCCATGTGAGACGCGACCGCGGCTCTTTCAATAATTTGTGTAAAAGATGTCTCAAAATTGCTGCTTGTTTTCTGCATACCTGCTCTTTGCTGACTGTTTTCTTCCCCAACCAGTGTTTGTGCATCGTTTTGTGCTCCTTGTTTTAATCCCAGAAGTGATGTCAAAGTAATGCTGTGGCAACTCTGGTAGTTTTTAGAAGGCATGTCTTAGCAGCTGGTGGTTCTTGAAACTGCAGGCCAGAGAGTTGGGCAATACAGGGACTATCTCAGCTCATCATCAGGTTTAACAAATGCAGGGGTTTTGTCTTTCAAATGTATGAGCTGGAAGGAGAACATCACCACTAAATAAGGGTTTAGTCATTGTTATTCCAAACGATCCGCTGATCTTTTGGACAGCCTGGAAGCCTTGTCCTGACCTTTAAGCCCTGGCATTTAGCAACACAAAGTTGAGGTGGATTACATAAGGCCCTGTCACACAAACAGCCACTCTAGTTTAGGGAACACGGGTAAGCTTGTAAAGTCACGGCAACCTGATCAAAGTGAGTACAAATCCCTACCTTCAGGGCTAAATTTGTTCTGACATTGTCTTGTTAAACAGTGAAACCGTAGCAGATAAGAGGAGCAGAAAGCTGCTGGCTGGGACAATAGTGCCGAGTTACTGGGAGAAGCAGAGTCTTTCCCATGGCCCTTCCTCAGGATCTCTGCTGGCAGACAAGGATTTCTTGTACCAGACAAGGATCTCTGGTAGCAGACACTGGGACTGCAACAGAGCTCCATGCCCAGCACAGGACTGAGCTCCCCCAACATGGACATTTTGGCTTCCATGATCCTTGGGCTCCTTCCAATTCAGGATTTCTACTCTGTGACCAGCTTGAGGGAAGGAGCGTTAGAACAAGGTTGAATTGGAGGTGGTATGACAAGAGAGGGACCTCCATGGTCTGCAGGAGCAGGATACTGAGCTGCTCATTCAAAAACCAAAGCTCCCCTTGCCATGGACCTGCTCCAGTGGCCTGTGTGGCTCCTGGTGGCCAGGCAAAGTCACCTTCCACAAGTGACATTAACCAGGTGACATTCCCAGGGGGTGGCTGCAGCTTTCCACGGCTTGCATGGACTGGCAGCCCCTCCAAGCCACCCAGGGAGGAGCTGTGCCAGCTGGGCATGCTGGGGTGGGGCAAGAGGCGAGGATGATGATGATGATGATGATGATGATGATGATGATGGTGGGGAGGAAGGGGGCCCTACCACGTCCCTCTCGGCGTTGCAGGCTCCGTGTTCCGCGACGAGTTCGACCTGGCCATCCTCCAGCTGCAGGAGAACAACCGCCTGGAAATCCTGAAGCGCAAGTGGTGGGAAGGAGGGAAGTGCCCCAAAGAGGAGGATCACAGAGCCAAAGGTGAGCCCTGCACCCCCAAGGGACCAGGCACAGGAACATCCTGGCCAGAGGTGATGGATGAACACCCAGCTGCGTGTCTGCCAGGTTTCCTGCCTGGGAATCACTTTTTCCCCTTCTCCTGACCTGAGATTCCTTCCTTCACAATTCAAGGAGAAAGCCAAACAGCTCTGCTGTGCCTCACGCTGTGTGTTTTTGCCTGGGGCAGAGATAGCGGGAACAACCAAATGACAAATATTGGAGGCATATGGAGGGTAAATTAGCTTCTAATGAATGTCTGGGAAAATGGATGGCTGAAGGGATCAGACCAAAATCCTGAGTTCCTTGAAGAGAGATGGATCTCCACCACAGGCCCGCTGGTTAATGGCTCCAAGTGAAAGTGTCTTTTAAACAACCAGGGGAAGGGACACAAGGACTTTATTAGTACATTTGTAAACTGAGGAGCAAATTCTTTCGGGTAATGCTATGCAAATTGCCATAAAAGCCACCACATTAGGCTGATGTCCCAGCATGAGAGCAGTTGCCAGCTTAACACAGTTGCTGCATTTTTTAGTTTTGGCAGCAGCCCTTTCCTCAGCAAGTGTTTTCTGCGAGGCCAGCAGGCCCCCCAGTTAAAAGCACAGCCTTGTGACCTTTGTGAGAGCAGAGGAAAGAGCAAAGCCAGGTCTGGGGAAGCTCTTTTGGGGTTTTGACCTTGCAGCAGGTGTAGGTGTGTGTGCGTCTGTGCAGTTCCTGCTGGGATCCCACAGGGCTGGGAGGTGATGCTCACTTTAGGGCAGTGCTGCTCTAAAGACAACCCCAGTTATTTATCTGCAGACTGAAGGTGTAAGACATCAGGTTATTGCTATTAAATGAGTTACTTTTGAAGGTGGAAGGTTTTTTTTCTCCGTGGATTGTGCCAAAAGCAGCTCTAAGGTGAAATCCAGGCTGGGGACTGTTTTGAGATGGCTTTGGAAGGGGGAAGCTGAGCTGTTTCTGGCACTACCCAGCACAGTCTGTGACCCTGGGCAAGTTTTTGTGCTGATTTGTTCCCTGTGCCATGGCTCTCCCTCGGTTTGGGAGATGAGGAAGGCTGCAGCTGTACAGAGAAAGGAAATATCTCTCAGTGAGCTTGAGTATCTAAGGTGACACCCAGACAGAACAAAAGGAGCATACAGAGAGAGGTACAAACCCTAAATTCACCTCGTGAGCTGCTGGGAGGAGGGGATGGCCTTTACCTTTGGGTCTCAATTGTGGTTCTGGGCTGGTTTTTTTGCCTTGCCATTGCTGCGGAAGCACCTCTGAAAAAATCTCTGATTTACAGACTCCCTGCTTTGCTCTGGGGGTGGTGCCAAAAGAATGACGGAGGAGGAGGCAGAAATGTGACCTGCTAGGTTTTAGAACAAAACAGGTCAGCGATTTACAAGGATTTTGGTGAGGTTTTATGTCTGAAAGCCATGCCAAGATCAAGTCAATAAATCATCAGTTCTTACACTTTGATTTAATGCTACAGGAGGGAGAGGAAGATTTTTATAGATGTTCTTGTTAAGTAATGGCCTCACACAGCCAGCCCAGGGCACAGCACATGTTTTTTAGTAATCAATCCAATCTGGAACCCAAACCAAACACAGGAGAGAGGAACCAAATCCCAGGACAGCAAATATTGAGGTTGGTTCATCTCACAGGCAGGTGGAGCACAGTTTTGGGGACCAGGGCTGAGGTGGCAGTGAAGTGATGGCCTCAGCACATGGAAAGCTCAGGTTTTTAGGGGTGGATTTTCCTGTAACTGGTGAACTTTCTGGAATGCAGACTGGGTAGGCATGGTGTTCATCCCACAGGAGGCAAGTTGTGTGAGGGAGGTGGGATGAGCTGTCCATGGAAGGGAATGTTTCCTCCCCATGGGCCAGGGGTGCTGGGCAGAGACACCCAACCCACAACCAGGACCCCTGGTGGCAGGGACCCCATTTTGTCACCCTGCAGTGTGACACAGCATCCTGCTCTTGTTTGGAGCCTCTCCTTCCCCACTGCAGCTGGAATCATTTCCCTGCAGCACTTTGTGATGCCATCAAAGGAGCTTTTCCTGGTGCCAGCTTCCTTTAAAGCCTTTCCCTGTCTCCTTTATCTCTGCTCCTTTAGCAACCTTGCTCCTCTTCCTTTTCAAGTTCAAAGCCTTGGTGAATAATTTGCAGGGGTTAATGTGCCCCATTGATCCTGCCTTTTTCCCCTCCTGTTTTCGGTTTGTCCACAAATTGCTTTGTGCTTCCTTCCAACATTCTGGCTGTTTATCTGCAAAATCATCATTTCTGAGAAGGCATCTTCGATCCTGCAGTTATTGCAAGTCACTCACTTGGGCCATCTGAGTCATGCAGGGAGCTATTAATAGGACACTGCAGGCTCGGTGGTTTTGGTCCCTGGCTGGGCATCTACAATGCCAACAAAGCAGCAAAACCTGGGGGTTCTGTGCAATGATTTATGATGTGTCTGCCTCTCCAGAGTGTCCCTTCTGCTTTATTTTAGGCTTGGGAATGGAGAACATTGGTGGAATCTTCGTGGTGCTCATCTGTGGATTAATCGTAGCAATTTTTATGGCAATGCTGGAATTTTTGTGGAGCCTTCGACACTCTGACCAGTCGGAGGTAGGACCTGGGAGTGTCCTGAGGGGACAGGGTGTGTTCATTGCTGTCTGTGGGGTGTCCTAGAGCAAGGCTGAGGAGCAATCTCAGCCAGGAGGCCTCAAACACAGGAGCAGGTCTGGTTTTTTAGGCAGGGTCTAAAATCCATGAGCTCCTCATGCACTCCTCCTGCTCAGAGCAAGGCTGTAGAGATGCTCCAAGGGCTTTCAAAGGGAACAAAAATGTGAACAACATTTCCTGGAGATGGGATTTCTGCCTGCAGCAGGTTTGGATCTTCTGCTTTGGATCTTAAGTGGGTTAAATTAAGTGTAGATGTCTGAGAGTTGATGTTGAAGACCAGCAGCACTGAGTCCATAAAAATTTGGTGTCAGAATCATACAGAATCTTAGAATGGCCTGGGTTGGAAGGAACCTTAAGGCTCATCCAGCTACACCCCTGCCATGCTCAGGGACACCTCCCACCACCCCAGGTCACTGCAGAGCCCCGAGGGACTCAGAGCTGGCTCAGGTGAGCAGGCCAGCCCCGTTCTCCTGATTTACCAAAATAAGAGTATTGGTCTAATACCAGTACTCAACTGTGATGGAGAAAAGACTCTCTAAAAATTTAAAGTTAGAAAGTGT
>WBND01000490.1:291452-303809 GCA_013398595.1 Tychaedon coryphoeus
TCCTTTGGACCTGCTCACTAGTTTCATCTTTTCCCATTGTAAGCGCAGCTGAGCAAACATAAAATGACAGACAATCAATTATTTAAGTCTCAGATAACTACTCCCCTCTAACTTTTAATTATTTCCAGCAAGGTAACTAAAATCCTGATTTTTCCTAAGATGAGCGTTCCGCTGCCCTGCAGGTGTCGGTGTGCCAGGAGATGGTGACGGAGCTGCGCAACATCATCCTGTGCAAGGACAGTTTCCACCCCCGTCGGAGGCGAGGGGGGGTGGCACGGACTCGCCCCGCCGCGCCCGAGGAGCGCCGAGCCCGCGGCACCACCGCGCTCAGCAACGGCAAGCTGTGCAGCGGCGGCGAGCCGGACCCGCTGGCACAAAGACTGGCCCAAGAGGCCGCCCTGGTCGCCAGGGGCTGCACCCACATCCGCGTGTGCCCCGAGTGCCGCCGCTTCCAGGGGCTGCGGGCACGGCCGGCCGCGGGGTCACCGGCGCGCAGCGAGGAGAGCCTGGACTGGGACAAGGCCACCAACAGCAGCGGGCCCGAGTAGCGCCAGGCCCGGTGGCCTAGGAGAGGGTCCTGTTCCATTTTACAGAACACGGACTTGTACAATGTCAACTCGTTTTTAAATCAATAGCGGTTAGCCGGCTTCTCCAGGGCGAGGTGGACCTTGGGGTGGACGCAGCAGCTGCGGTTTCGGTGTCCGCTGCGGCCTGGCGTGGCTGCAGGGAGGTCCTCGGGCTGGTGGCTGTCCAGAGGTTGTCTCTGGGAAGGAGGGATGTGGTGGGTGGCTGGTGGAGCAGGCATTGCCCGCGCTGGGGCGCGAGGGGTTGTTGGAACTTCTCCCCCCTCCAAGGTCAGGAGAAAGGACGCTGGCGCTGCCTCTCCATCACTTCCTGGGGGATGTTCTCCAAGGGCACGGGGTGGGACTTTTTATTTGCCGTGGCTGTGGGAAAAGAGGAGTCATTATTTTGGAGTTTTTTGTTTCATTTGGGTATGCAAGGACCCAGTCTCCAAGGCACCAGGTGCTGAACTCTTCTTCCTTTTCAGAGAGTGGCAGGTGGGTTGAAGGGGAGAAGGAGGATGGGGTGGGACACGCTCCCTGTGAGAAGCAGCATTTGCTGGAAGTCCCTCTGAGGAGTTGTTAAAATTACATATCTAGAGAAATATATCTATACATAGATATATATATATGTATTAAAATGCCAAAAAGCAGCCAACAAACACAGTGAACTCAAAGAGGCCTTGAAACGCCTGGAATTTCAGGGGTTCTGCGTCTTTTCTTTCATTCTGGGGTTATCTTTTGCTTTTTTTCCCTTTTTGTTTCTGTTCTTGGGATGGGGTGGGGGAAACCTTTTGAGGGAGGTGAGTGGGGAGCACTGGGGGAGGCTGCCCATCCCCACCAGCCGAGGGAGGAGGTGTTGGGACCCCCAAAGAGTCCCTGGCTGTGCTCTGCACGTTCCTGAAGTGACTCTGAGCTCTGCCCCAGGCCCTCAAACTCCCCAAACCCGTGACCCCAAGGAGCACCCTCAATTTCCAGGGTGAATTCCAGCCACACAGCATTTGAGAAAAATCATTAGCCTGGGATCTAGTGTAAGGAAAATAATGACTTCCCTAGAAACAGCAGCAGCTCACCCTCTGCTTGGTACAGATGTGGGGTTTACACTGGCAAATTTAATTTTCTGATTGAAAAAACAAATTCTATGCAATTTCTGGTCGTAAAAGGAAAGAGATGACAATGGAGAGGGGCAGGGGAGATAAAGCCTTGAGTGAAGGTACATCCTGTTCTTGAATTGTTTTCTTTTCTTTTTGTCTTGAATGTACTGAAATAAAAGATGTCCTTGTATAATCATGGTTTTTTTTTTCCTCCTTCCTTGTTCAGAGTCAGGAAAGTTGTGAGACAGTTTGAGGCCCATCTGCTCAGGGAGAAACCCAGCAACTTGACAGGCAAGAGGTGCTTTGGCTGCTGCCTGAGAGTGTCCACACCCCTGGTGTTGCTGTGACCTGTAGCTGAATGGAAAACAGGAGTTAAAAAGCAAAGGCCCATTTTTAAAAAAAGCCCAAATACCTGGTGATGAGGGAGAACTCAGAGCTGGCAGCAGGGTGAGCAGGGATGCAGCTCCATCTTTCCCATACTTGGTGGTTGGAGTCAGGTGCCCAGGGGTGAATCCAGGATGATGCCAGCAGGGAATGGGGTTTCATCCAGGGTGATGGGTACAGCAGGGTTGTTCTGATCATGCCAGCAGATGTTTCTGAGGAGGATGCACAGGGAATGGGGTTTGATCCAGGGTAATGGGCACAGCAGGGTCGTTCTGTTGTCCCCAGAAGGGTTGAAGGGAAGCTCTGCCTCCCAATGACTGTAAAACAGGCAGCAAGGAGAGGATTTAGAGCTTGTTTTTTAGGATGTTGTATGAGATGTTCACAGAGGTCCTTGCTGGGTTTCACATCTGTAAATGCACAGGATGTTCCCCTCTCCCTGGCTGAGCAGTGAGATAAGCAAGGCTCCCCCAAAACCGAGGGGCTGGAGAGGCAGATCCTCAGCTGAGGCAAGTCAGTAAAACTCCATCGAGCTCTGCAAGGAGCCAGGCTGGGCTCTCAGAGTCCTGACAGCAGCACTAGAGACATCTGAGAGTGCCTGTGTTGTGCTTAAAGGCCAACATGTTTCTACGAGCCACAGAATATATTCATCAAAGGGAAGCTGCTTTTTAAAATTTATTTACAGATTAGCAGAAGAAAAGGCTCCATGAATCATTTATCAGACCTGATGTTTTTTTCACTGCTTCCCCGCATTGAATAAAGAGAAATCTTGACAGAGCCAGACATTATTCTGCATCTCCAAAGATCTTGCAGTCATCTCCTCAGACAGAGGATGTCAAGGAAAAAAATGATGAGAAACCACCTGGTTTCTGAGTGTCTCTGCTTTTTATCTCTCCTGTTAGCTTGCTCCACCCATATGGTATTTTATATCTAGGTCTGTATTTTAAGGAGATTTGTTTCATGTCCCTCTTGCCCTCCTCTCTTTTTACCTTTGGTTTTTTTTTTCTTTTTTTAATATTCTGAGGTTTTGTACTCAGAACAGAAATGGACCTCAGACAAGGAGGATAAAAGCTGCTGTCATTGAGATGACTTTTCTAATATCCTTCTGTCCTGTATTTTGTGCTCCCTGGTAAATCCTTCCAGGTCCCACATTATGCATGTGCTGGGTTTGTGCTCACACACATTTGCATGCCCAGATGGGTTTACATCTCACATATTCCCTCTCTCCACAGTTTTTTTTTTTTTCCTTTCCTCTCATCTTTGAAACCTTTGTGGGGGCTCTTTTGCTCAGCCAGCCCCAATGCTAATGCAGTTCAAGATCTGGAGTAGTTTGCCTTGCAAAAGGCACTTTCCCAGTATTGCTGTCTCCTGATAAACCCCGGGTAATTCTAGTAAGATATCTCTGTGAATTCCACCGGGAGCCAAAGATTAGATCAATTAAAATGTAATACTTTGCTTTATCCCTGTAACCAGTGTGTTTGAGGCTCCTGCTGCCCTCTATTTCGGGCTCACGTCTCTCCCTGCCCTGACAGCCAATTCTCCAGCCCTGGCTCAGTCGACAGCAGCCTGGCAGCTTCCTAACTAAAAGGCCTGGAATCTCTCCTCATGGGCTAAAACCCGTGTTTGTGTTGTTTTTTCCAGGCAGTTCCATTTTCACCTAATGATAAAAAGCTGTTTTTTCCCCAGAGGTTTCATGGGTGGAGGTACTACTCAGGTCTGGACTAACCTGGGGGCATTTCCTGAGCTGAGCTGTGTACATGAAATAGAAAAGGGTTGTTCTGTGAACACAAAACCTTGGGAAGAGAGATGCTGAGCTATAAATTATAGAACAGACACTAAGCCCTCAGTGGTCCTGAGACAGGAATCTTTTTAACCATTCCACAGCCACAGAAATCTTCCCTGCTTCTGCCCTCCTCCTCGAACCCCAAGTGCCTCACCAGGTAAGTGACCCAAAAAGTGGAGGAAAATCCACAGGGAACAGCTTTTTTTTTGCAGAGATTTGGAGTTCTACAAGGGGTGTGAATCCCTGTGAACTGGAGGGAACTGGGAACTGCAGCTGTGGGCAGAGGGAAACTGGGATAGACACAGGAATGTGGGTAACTGGTTTGGGTGGTTCTTGGGTGATGGCTCTGAATGGCAAAAAAGAGACCTGTGGGTGAGAACTGTCCAGTGGAGGCTGGCTGGTTCCTAAGGAGGTTTCTAAGCTGGTTCCTAAGCTCCTGTAAGAACAAATAAGCAAAGATGGACTGGTTTGAAGTGAAGCTGTCACAACTTGGCTGTGAAAAGCCTGGCATGAGAAATTAAAGCCCCTCCAACCCTTTTGTTTCATTCAGCTCTGCAGTTTATTACCTGCAGGATGGGTTTTTCTCTTCTGCTTCACTTGTTCACCCAGTGAAGGTGGTGGAATTTCTTGCAGTGACTTTGGCTAGAGGGGGAAAGCAGCAGTGGCCATCAGGAGGAGAGTGGGGCACCACTCCAGGGCAAGGGAAACAGCCCCAGTGTGGGCAGAATCAGGCAGACAGGACTGCAAACTGCCACCAGGAATGGTGGAAAGCAACTCTGGGCTCACTTGTGACACTTGCAAGGATGTAAGAGTGAGGGAACATCCCATTTGCCTGTGGTGAGGGGCTGAACACAGCTCAGGAAAGAGCCCAGCGAGCCCAAACTCCTGCAGAACAGAGCATAAAGCACCCACAGTTCCAGAAACCCCATCAGGGTCTGGTGGCCACTAACTGATTGAAAAGACAGAGCTGAACTCTTCTGGGCACAAAGTGGCTCTCATGAATTCAGTGTAAATGGGCTCCCCTGGAACCCGACACCACGCTGGGAAAACCAGCCCTGTGTCAGGACAATGGGCAGGTTTATGCATCCTTCAGGGAGGGTTTTTTCCCCTCCAAGGGGGGAATCTGCTGTGCTGCAGGTGAGTTATGAGCCTGGTTGGCGGCAGGGCTGCAGCATTTCGTGCCAGGGAGGATTGCAGCTGGAGGGTGAGGATGTGCAGCTGCCCTGGCTGGGGGGGACGTGGCACTGCACCACCAGCACAAAGTGAGAGCCCTGCTGGGGCCAGAGCAGCAGGAAAATGAAGGGAGCTTAATTAACAAAGGCTTTCTCCTCTGCTGTGTTGAGGTCTGCAGTTATCAGCGTAGCTGGCAGTGCTCAAAGACTGAAATGACAGTAGTTGGCTGTAAAAGAGATAACTGTCAGATTAGCTGGGACATATCTCCACCGAGGTTTTCTATATCATACCTATCTTGAAGCATCTCCATGTATCAAAGGGACTAGTTGGCCATTTGCCTCTCCAAAGTACCCTTTCCACTGTGATAAATAAGGCTCTGTTACAGGGGAAAGGCCTAACATTTCTTGTGCCTTGACTCAAGCTGGTTTGGAGCAGTGTTTTTTGGGCTTTGATCAATGTGTGGAGACGAATCCTGGCTGTTGTTCTCAGTGCTTGATGTATTGAGTTTAGGGTGCAAGGGACAGAAAATGTCTGTTGGGGTGTAAAGGCAGGGAGAAGAGATATTTCTGCCAGGTTTTCCACTGGGTAAGTGGGATTTTCACTGACATTGGTGAGGAAAATATAGTTTAAATACATGCTTTTTCAAACATCTTCAATTTTTCCCTGTATCACTGAATCCCAGTTGGTTTTGGTTGGAAGAGACCTTAAAGGACCTTGTTCCATCCCTTTCACATGGGCAGGAATGCTTTGCCTTCCAAGCACCAGTCCCTTTGCTGTTCATCCCCAAATACTTGTCCTCATGTTGCTAAATCCCAGAAGAAAGGTCTCAGCCTGCCTTTTGCCTGAACTCCCAGGGAATGTTCCTGAACGAAGTCCTCTGGCTTTCCAGCTCTTGCTGAGCTGAGATTTAAAGCAATTTCCTTTCAAAGCCAGAAATGAACACAAATGAGAGGAAAGAACCAGGGGAAGAAAAGAAGAAAGACCTTTTTATTCCCAGACGAGCACTGAGATGTCTGAGCTGCAAGCCTCAAACTGATTGTTCTTCCAGAGTCTACAGCAAAAGCTCCTGAGTGTTCCTGAGCACGGGAGGAGGCTCTGATTGCTGCTGGCTGAGCTAAACTGGAGCAAGGAGGTGAACACACAGCCCCTGGTTTTATTGAACCACTGCTCAGCCCCAGCAGCCTCAGCTGAAATGAAGGTCATGGTGGGATGGGGAGCCAGACGTGAGCAGAAAGCACCAAATGTGCTCTGAGGTTCTGGGAGCCAGACTGCTCTCCTCTGTGAGGAAGGTCGGTCTGCTGGCCATTTCTAATGGCTCTGGGTCAAATGGATGGTGTTTCTGTTTGGAGCTAGGCCTGGAGGGAAAAACTGGAGTTTTGTCAGGGAATGTCTCTGCTGTTTTAGATGTAATTTTTTACTCTGATCAACCTATTTCATTCCAATTCCTCCATGTGAACACTGTATTTCAAGGGGACATCACTATTTTGGAGTGAAACCCACTGTTTTTAGATTTGTTTTGGACAAGGTCATGTCCACAAAGAGCTGTCAGAAAACAGCAGCAAGGATGGCAGCACTGGGTGGCAAAAATGCCACCGAGCCATAGCAGGGAGCAGAGAAGCTGCTGTCACAGCACCCCGTGCTCTGTGCTTTGCTCAGGGCTATTTCTGGGTTGTTTTCTGCTGTGTCCCAGCAGCGAGGACAGAAGCAGAACTATCTCTGCACCAGTTTGCTGATCCATGACAGACTGGGCTGTGTCTGCATCCCTTTCCTGCTTGGACTTTCTTGCCAGTGAGATAAGGGTGAAGCCTTGCCAGGCAGAGAAGGATGGGGCAGGGCTGGAGGCCACAAACATTCACTCTTGATTCACCAGCTTTTGGAAATGTCACTTTTGGCTCTGTAAAATGAGGGTGACCTGAGTATTTCCCAGTCTCACTCTGTTTGCTAAATACCCTGTCAGAGAATAGAAATGGAGGGAAATCTTTGGATTAATGTGTAGGACTGGCAAGGTTTAATCTGTTCCTGTTTGCACAGGGCTCTAAGAGCGGGTGGAGATTTGCCAAGTGTTTGCCAACATTAATGGTTAATTATTATGAATTCTGGCAGCCCACAGACGCAGCCAGCATCGTTCTCCAAGTGGGATCCAGACCTGTAATGGAGTTGTTGCACACAGAGGATGGGAAGAGACAGCTTCTAACTCTGTTCTGTCCTGCTCTCCCAGCCAAAGCCCCATTCCAAAATCAGACAGCAGTGGCACCTCTCTGTGTCATCAGAGCTAAAATCCAGGACATTTGGCAGAGGGAGGCTCAGCTTTTTCTGTGTCTGGGCTCATTTCTGTCTGCTGGTGGCCTTTTTGTCTGAGTGAACAGGATGGAAATTGTGTTCTGAGATGAGATGTGTCTGGAGCAGGTGGGTGCCACGCCAGACACAGACCCAGGGCTGGCTGGAGAAGGGCTCTGAGCATGATCTGTGCCCAGGCTGGGTCAGCGAGTGCCTGCCTGTGCTGAGGCACTTCCAGACTGAGGGACCACAGGAGAGGACAGAGCTGGCAGAGCAGATCACACCTGAGTTTGGGGGAATCCCAAGCACAGCAGGGCAGCTGCATCCTGCACTGAGAGCCCAGAAGGGTCCCCACAGTGATGGAGAGGGTGACAGCAGCCAGCTGAGCAAGTGTAGCCCCAAGTGGGGAGATTTGATTTGCCAGACTTCATTTGCAGCAGTGCCATTGCAGCAGTACCTGAGAAAGCAGACTTTATCTAATAGCAACCACCCAGAAAATGAAATCAACTGCATAAAAGGCTCAAGGCCCATTTGGTCCTCTGAGCATTCCTAGCAATTGCCAAATTATGAAAATGCAATAGATCTTGAGACTCCACCGGCGCTGATTTATTTCTGATTTCTCCATTTGAACACACAGCCTCAATTTCTGAAGCTGAAAGCTGCATTGTCCCAATCTTTGGGCCACTGATAATATTTGAGAATTATGGCCATGGAGAAATGTTTGCTCTAAAAGGTAACTTCAAGGTGCATTAGTCTCAGATAATTGACAGAGACTGAAGAAGTGATTTGGGAAGCGTTTATGCAGAACCAAAGATCCCAGTGAACAGTTACCTTAAATTAATGGTGCAGCGAGGAGCAGCTTGCACTTGATCAGCTGGCACTGGTGCTAAATGAAGTCAGGCTCTAAAGTTATTAGCAAAATATCTATGAAACAGCTCTGCTGTGGATTTATGAGCTTGCTTGAGTCTTTAGGGGCTGAATCTGCAGAGTGCTCAGCATTCCCTGGCTTGGGAGGGAGCAGGGAATGCTCAGCATCCACCAGGACTGGGCTCTCCTGGAGCTCAGGTCAGGCTAGCAGGGCTCACACCTTTAACTCCCTGCTTAATCCCCAGACGGAATGAAAGGTCTTCTCTTCACACTTAGTAAATCTCCAATTTTATTTCTCATTATTAAATCATGGAATTGGCCATAAATGTTTAAATTAAGTGAAAGCAGGAGAGATTTGTGACAAAATTGAAGCCTCTTTGAGGAATTGAAGAATAATCTCCAAGGATGAAGAAAGTTGCATTTGCCAGACCCAAAAGTGAAAGGATCAAAAAGCTACAGAAAAGAAATAGAAAATTGCATGGTTTAAATCCTCTCCCCCGCCCTCCCCTAAAACCTCTGCTGTTTTTAATATAGGGAGAAGTATTCTGATAAGCAGCACAGCCTAAAGATGCTCCTTCCTCTGCTGCTGCCTTTATCTCTCTGTGACCCAGGGAAGTTTGGTGACTTTGGTGTCCCCGTGTCCCCAAGTGTGACAGTGACACTCCTGCTCTGTGTGCAGTGACACATTTTGAACATTATTAGTGTGAGCTGGGAATTAATTTGGTTTAGATGCCTCACTCTGTCTGGAATAAAGCCTGTTTTGTTTTTTTTTTCATTAGCACAGTGAGTAATTAACTGTTTGATTTTTCACAGACTGGGTTTGATTCTCCATCTCAGGTAATTTTTCAGGAATACATTGGAGAGGTTGGGTTTTTTTGTTGTTGTTTTGTTGGTTTTTTTTTACCTTTCAGACCAAATGGCAGTGAAATTAGGGAGTTTGTGGCTTTTATGCTGGATGTGATTCCCTTGTGGCCTCAGTTTGTGCAACTGGTAAGTGCCCAGTGACAGTCATGGGTGACATTAATTTGTGGTGCATTAGAAACACGAGTACTGGGGGAATGCTTAGGACAGGATTATTTCCAGATATTGAGGATGCTTTGCTTGCTGAGTTTTATCAGGTCCAGCTCTAAAAATATGAAAATAACTCCAATTTGGTGGCTCTGTCACCTCCCAGGGACATGTCAGTGGGGTGAGTGTGGGTGTGAGGTATCACTGCTGGTGTCCCCTGCACCGCCAGGCAGGAGGGAGGATGTGCTGGTCCCAGTTCTCCCAGTTCTCCCAGTTCCCATGGCCTGTTTAACCCTGGGCAAGCGGCTGTGGGAAAGAGGGGAGCCTGCCAGGGAGGAGTAAAAGCTTCAGCAAGAGGATACCTGTGTGCCAGGGAGGAGGAGATGGAGACTCATCAAACTCGAACAATGAGACAGCCAGCGTGATAAGCACTCAGGATCTGGGTCAGCTTGGGCTGAATTCAAACTGCTCCCCGGAGGGGGGAGATTATATTGTGTTAACAATTCCCTGACCTGTCCAGGCTCCGTGGAAATGGGCTCTAAAGTCAGCCAGGGGTACAGTGGCCACTTTCTCACACTTGCAGCACTGACCCAGTGCAGGTTAACACAGACATCTGCTCTATCCAGTCCATCTGTAATTATAGAAAGCAGCCCCTGAAATGTGTTTCGAATCAAACTGTGGTGCCAGTTACCAGCTAAAATATGCTCTGTCTGCCTTCTAGCAACTAAATAGCACAGGTGAGCTGTGCAAAAAGAAACCATGAGGATTGTTAGGGAAAGAGTGTGGCCTCTGAATGCAATGGAATTCTTTATCTCCCTGAAACAGATCCGAGGAGCAGAGGGGGAAGGAAAAGCAAGTGCAGACAAAGCTCTCTCCGGAATGTATTGAAAGGACCAAATGAGGCGTTCAGAGCACGGGGAGAGGAGGTTTTTTAGGAGTGTTAGCAAGGAAATGTTCAGCTGTGCTGGGCTGCCCAGGAATGGAATAAACCCAGTGTTGTGTCAACAGGGTAGAAAGGAAGAACACCCAAGTGGTTTTCTCTCTGTGAAAACAGGCCCATGAAATGTATTTCAGCTTGGGCTGCTGCTGTGCTGGGAGGAGAGTGGGGCTGGCAGGGTGGCACAGAGCAGAGCTGGTGATGGAGATGGTCTGGGATGTGGGCTGTGGCACCTGGAGACCCCTGAGCCCTTCCACACGGGTACATTTGCCACAGGGTGTGCAGCAGCAATGTGAGTCTGTCACAGCCCTGGCATCAGAAAAGTTTTTTCTCCACCTTTGAAGAAAATGCCCTCTGCTTTGTTTAAAAAGCTGCTGTGAACCCAGCCCGAGGAGAAGCAGGGAATGGCAGACAGTGCAGCTGTGTTTTACTTGTGGTAATAGGTTTGGGCACCTCTGATTAGCTCATTAGATTCTATGACTAAGCCTATTACAGCTTTTAAATTTGGAGCTGGGGTTAATATGATGTGCTGATGGCTCCAGCTCGGGCAGTGGTCTCGATTTGCTTCTTGGGAGGGAGATTTTCTGCTGAGAAATCCTCAGGGCACTGCTTTAGCTCTGGGGATGCCAGGATTGCCTCCTCGGCCCAGCCTGAGCTGTGTGGGTGCAAACCCACGAGGTCTGTCCAAAGTGAGGCAGGGAATTCCTGGCAGAGCAGGAGTTAAGGCAGCCCCTGGGCTGGGGCTGGAGCCCTCCTGCTGTCCTGTGCCCGGGCAGCACCCACAATGCTGCCATTGTGCCTCGGGGGAGCGTGCACAGCCGGGGTGTGCGGGTAACAGGATAAAGCTGTCCCGATGATGTTACAGCCTGGGGAGATGCACTGCAGCCACTCAGCCATGACTAATGCAGCTCTCCTCCAGCTCCCCTGCCTTTGCCAGCAGGACAGGCCGTGTTTCAGGCAGTTTCTGATTCCTACCATGCAAGGATGGAGGTGGGGAACCAGGCTAGGTGGATTTGTCCTCAGTCTCAGCATGATTTGTCATCCAGGTCAGGCTTGGAGCAACCTGGGCTGGTGGAAGGTGTCCCTGCCTATCCAGAGGGGTGGAATGGGATGGGCTTTAAGGACCTTTCCAACCCAAATCAAGCTGGGATTCTGTAATTCTGTCCTTGACCAGCCACTGCAGAAAAGGAGGTGCCAGCACTGAGTAAACAGGAGAGGAATGGGTGAAAAAGAGCAGGTAGGCACTGCCAGCAAAGAGGTGTAGCTGCTGCAAGAGCCAATGCTGCTGAACATGCAAAGGTTATGGGTTTGCAGGGTTTAGGTAATTTTATGTATCTGGCTCCAGCAGGACCCTGGGGGCAAGGGGGTGTCACCCTGAGGAAAGTCCTGCCCAGAGCTGGACCCTGGCACTGCAGGGATCTTGGCATCACCTCCGTGTGGCATCACAGAATCACAGACTGGGCCAGGGCAAAGAGACCTCAGTGGGTCACCTGGTCCTCCCTGCTCCAGCAGGGTCAGCCCAAGGCACAGGGCTGTGTCCAGGTGGTTCGGGAATCTCTCCAGTGAGGGTGGCTCCACACCCTCTCTGGGCAACCTGTTCAGGGCTTGGTCACTGAATAATAAAGTTCTTTCCTTCTGTCCTGGTGGAGTTTCCTGGGATCAGTCTCTGCCCATTTCCCATTGCTGGGACCCCAGAGCAGAGCCTGGGCCCTGCTCGGAGCCCTCCCGCAGGCACTGACAGACAGGAGTAAGGTCCCTTGTCAGCCCTGAACAGCCCCATTCCTCCCTCGTTCCCAAGCCCAAATTCCCTCGTCAGGGAGATGCTCCCGTCCCTTGTCTCTGCCGCCCTTGGCTGGCCCCGCTGCAGGATCTCCCCGTCCCTCCTGTGCTGAGGAGCCCAGAGCAGGACACAGCACTCGGGATGCGCCTGCCGGGGCTGGGCAGAGGGTCAGGATCCCCTCCCTGACGCGCTGGCATCGCTCTTCCCGTCGCATCCCAAGGAAACCCTCCTTGGTGACAAGGATGACGTCATCGGCGTCGCCGTCTCCACGGCAACAGGGGGAGCGCCCCGCCACGTGACCGCGCGCGGTGTCACGTGATGTTTGGAGCTGCTTCCGGGTCGATGCGGGACGCGGCCGCCGGGCCTGGGTGAGAGGGGCGGGGGACGGGGGGGACAGGGGACAGCGGGGGCTGCTGGCACCCCCCGGCACCGCCCGGGGACTCCTGGCACCCCCCGGCTGCGGCCCCGGGAGCGGCGCCGTGCGGGAACGCCGCTGT
>WBND01000490.1:304915-355487 GCA_013398595.1 Tychaedon coryphoeus
ATGTTCCAGCTCTTTGCAGATGGATGTTTGTGCCATTCATCCATTCCTTACTCTTTGTTTTCCTTGTATACAAACATGTCTTGATGTGTTTGATGTGTGACTCTTCAGGATGTGCCCTGAAGGCATTTGAGTGGCACTGGAATTTCATTAGCATGCCATTGATGATATCATTCTCCTGAAGGGTCTCTTCTTCTCCTGGAAGGCTCACAGCACAGGGGATAGAAATATTTTCCATGCTGTTTTCAGTGTTTTCTTTTCACTCATCAGCTGCAGCAGCACTCTGGGTTTCCCTGGAATCAGTCTCAAGTCAGGGTCGTGCTCTTCTTTCCAGACACTTCCCAGTGCTGCTTCCAGCTTGGGAAGCCCACCACAGGAAGGATGTGGAGCTGCTGGGGAGGCACCAGGATGATCAGAGGGATGGAACAGCTCTGCTGGGAAGAAAGGCTGGGAGAGTTGGAATTGTTTGCCTGGAGAGGAGAAGCTTTGGGGTGACCCCATTGTGACCTTCCAGTCCTTGCAGGGAGTCAGATGGAGAGGGACTATTGCCAGGGGCCTGGAGTGACAGGACAAGGGGGAATGGCTTCAAAGTGTCAGAGAGTGGCTTTAGACTGGATACTGGGGAGAAATTCCTCTCTGTGAGGGTGGGGAGGCACAGGGTGCTCAGAGAAGCTGTGGCTGCCCCTGCATCCAGCCAGGCTGGATGGGGCTTGAAGCAACCTGGGATAGTGGAAGATGTTGGAATGGAGAGATTGGAATGAGATTATTTTGAAGGTCCCTTCCAACCCAAACCATTCTGAGATTCTCTGTCCTTTGTCACTGGGGCCACAGCCCTGCAGCAGAGCACTTAAATAGAACAACAAAGGCTATTTGTTGACACCTCTCAAAGCCCAAGTGCCTCGTTTGCACTCTATGCTGTCATTTAGAAAACCCAGAGTTATTTTGAGACGTGAATTGTTCCTTGTGCTGTCAGCAGGGACACGCTCAGAAATGTGCACCTTGCAGGTCACCCTGTGCTGCCCTTGTGCTGACAGCATTCCCTTGAAACCTGTCATTCCCTTTGCACATCCTGCTGCTCCCTGCTCCCAGGCAATTGTCGGGATTCAGAGAAGCCACGTGCGTGACAGATGATTACAGGGGACGTGAAATCCCTTGGGAGGGGAGGTGGGAAAGGTGACTGCCCACTCCACGACATTTTTGTCATCTCACAATGGCACTGGTGTTCAGAAGTAGAGCTTGAGGAAGAAAATGTTGGGGATTCAAAACTCTTGGATGTAAATGTCAATAGTTTTTCTTCTCAATTCTGGATTGCTCTCACACTGTAGCTGAAAACACCATTTTTGCCCATAAGGTGAGTTTCTCCTGTGGAATTTCCAGCTGATGTTGTTCAGCAGATAAAGAGGGATGGAGCTGATGGAAAAGCCACGTGAAGGACAGAAGGCTCTATGCACATGGGAGTTCCAGAGTTTCCAGACCAGGAGGTCTGAATGTGTGTTTGGAAAGCCCTGTCTGTCTGTGGATGGTGCTGAGCTCCCAGACCACTCTGGAACGAGGCCTTTCAGCCAAAAGCTTTGGCTTTCAGAGCAAATTGTTCCTGTAGCATGTGGAATGGTTTAGCCTAAAACTAAATGCCTTGTTCCTATCAAATTCCAGTTTGAGGATTTAATTTTTGATTCTAGATAGAGTAGTGACATGAGTCAAGTTTGAGCTATGTTGAGAGATGAAAATGGTGGTTTTTGTTCTTTGGTTTTTTTAAAGACTAATCCTGTAAGTCTTATTTATGACATTTAAACTTCATATATAATATAAAAATGATAACATGCTTCTGTCAATTGCTGCTTATTGTACTCAAATCCTTTTGGTTGCTGGGTTTTAGGTAGTCTGGTCATGAAGAAGTGAAGTGGAACTTGTTAAGCAGGTGATTCTCAGCAAAGGGAGCCTTAGTGAAATCACTTTTGTTTAGAATTTTATATCTAGATTTGCCTGTAACAAGTCTAAGGGAAAGAAACAGGCAAAAACTTTAATTCAAGATTAACAATATGGCTTGCAATAAATGTGTGGCTCCAGTCTGAGGTTTAAAAATGTAATTTTGTGGTAATTAGTGGCAAAGCTGCCCTATGACTAATTGTACAGTGTAGGAAACCTGCACTGGTTCCTGCACATTCAGGATTGTGCTGCTGTGTCCATGATGGGTAGCAGGACTAGGAGACCTCTGGAAACAACAATCTTTTCATTCATGAACCTTCATTCATTCTGCTGCTGTGTTAGAAACCCATCAAATGCCAAGTTCAGGAAAACAGGGCAGAGAGAGAGGCTGAGTCCCACCTGGGCAGGGCAGAGCCCCAGCCATGGAGGGTCCTGGTGCCAAAAACACTCCCAGCTGACTCTCAGTATCTGTGCAGGCAGCTCAGCAGCCTGTGATGAGGCAAGGCCTTCTTCCTGTGCTGTTCTGTGCCATGCCCAGATATGAAGGGCACAGTTATTATCTCCCAGATACATTAGGCAGCTGCAGAATGGAATTGGCAGGAGTTGCCTTTTGGCCTGGCCAAACGAGGTTTGGTGACACAGCAGAAAGGGGAAGTTGGCAAACAGCTGTTGGAGCAATCTCCTACTCACAAGCAGCTGTTTGCTCCTTCCCCTCCTGGCTGCCCTGGAAATGTGTTTGAGAGTAGCTGTGGATTTCTCACAGTGCTTGTGGGAGGGGCTGAAGTGACAAGTACAGAAGTCACCTTTTGCAGCCTGGAATTGTCCTGGAAGAGCACGTGGGGTAAGGAGGGCTTGAACTTGGCCTGTAATGCTGGGTTTGTACAGCACCAAACCCTCTGGCTTTGGGTTCTTTCAAGTAATGTTTTACTTTAATCTTGAATTTGAAACAGGACCTGTTGGATGATCTGGAGCTCAGAAATAAAACCCCTGACCCATCTGCTTGCTTTCCCTATGTTCTCAAGCACCTCTATTAGAAGTTATTATTACTTGCTGACTGCTCATATGCTCTGTTTTTCTCTTTTTTATCCAGAAGTCCAAGAAGGGAGCATGGACCAGCCCAGTGGAAGGAGTTTCATGCAAGTTCTGTGTGAGAAATACAGCCCTGAGAACTTCCCCTACCGCCGTGGGCCTGGCATGGGGGTGCATGTCCCAGCAACTCCACAGGGCTCACCCATGAAAGGTAAGTTCTGCTCTTTCTGAGCATAAGGGAGGAATCAACTGAAAGAGAAATCTCCTTGAATTGCCCAGAAAAACAACCATCACAATGTATTTTTTTTACTGGACAGTTGAGAGACTGGAAACTAACAAAGGTACAAAGTAACTGAACTGGTTGCTGTAAAAAAAACAAATTTCTCTACAGCGTGACAGAATCAGAATTAGAGAATAGAGTGGAATCATTTGGGTTGGAAGGGACCAAGGACCACCAGGTTCCAGCCCTGTGAGTGGAGGATGGACCTAAGGCCCTGTGCAGTCTGTGTTCTGAGGGTTCAGCAGTCCTTGGAGCTTTCCTTCAGGCCACTGATCCTATTTTATTATTGCCTGCAGAAACAGATGTTTTGGCAGAGGTGGCTTAAAAATACATAAAATATCTAAATTTGAGGTTGCTTCCTATACCACCAGCTTGCTTTGATGCCTGCAGGGACAAGAGCTCAGTGTACCCAGGAGGAGACATATTTCAAGCAGAGTGATAAATTGTTGAACCTCCAGCCAGGCTGCTTTGGTGACAAGTGCCTCAGGTGAACTTGCAGTGTACTTTGTCTTCTCAAGGCACCAAATACTTTGTGACCTAGTGAAGAATTGCCCTCTCCTGTGCTCCTGACCTTGCTGCCTCAAGGGAGTTTAGCCAGATGTGTGTCTGCAGCTCTGTGCTGCTTGTGGGTGTCCTTGAGCCTCCCAGACTGCAGAATCTGTGTCACCATCTCCTCTGAACTAGATCCATGTGACACCCTTTAGTCTTCCCTCACTCTCTGGTGCTGGCATTTAATTCTTGGTTTGTATGGATGGGTCTGAGGTTCACATTGATCCCATCAGAGCTGCCCCTGCTTTGTGTCACACATCTTGCCCATCATGATCTGTAAAAGTAATCCAAACATCCATCAGGTCAATTTGTGTCATAACCAGCCCCAAAGGGGAAAATAGCCATGGAAATCAGCTGGATGAAGTTTCCAATAACTGGGTTTGACAGAGGAGAAAAAAAGGCCTGAGTTCAGTTGAGGATAAAACACTCTCAAAATGAACAAGAACAGAAAAATGGCCTGATAGGATGTACAGTCAGTGCCCTCTCTGCAGGTAAATTTACATTTCTCCTGCTCACCTGAGCTGCTTGTGTGCTGAAAAGAGGCCACAGCTTAAAACATGACTGAGACATGACTTACAAATCCTGCATTAGTAATTCCCAAAGTGCCACACTGTCCTTTTAGGAAGCCAGACACTTCTGAGCCAGAAAACTTGGAAACCCAGATCACTCCAGGTAATTGTTTGCTGCTAAAATCTCTTTCTAGTCATGTAGCTGTCAAGTGTTAAGGAGAAAAGGGGCCACCTATTTAAGAAAAAGCTTGTGGTTAGATTGTAATGGATTTCAGTACTCCAGAGAGGTGGCAAAGCCATGTTGTACATGAAAGAGTGCAAGAGTGATGGCTTGCCTTGGCTCAATGTGAATTTCTTGTGGGGAAGTTGTTTCCTGTTTCAAACCCCCAGCTTTTTGTCATGGTTTAGCCTTAGCACAGCAAGCTGTGATTGAGGTCCAAGTCCTTGGTTGTAGCTTTGAGTACATTTACATGAAGAGGAGCTGGAGCAAAACCAAAGCAGAAATGGAATGGCAGAGCAGAGACCTGAGTCTATGCATGGATCCTGAATGCTTTACACTGAACCTGGGGAAAGGAAAGCTTAGGAAGGAAATGTTTAAACACCTCCTAAAAAATGTTTAAATACCTCCTAAGAAAGGTTTAAATACCTCCTAAGAAAGGTTTAAATACCTTCTAAGAAAGGTTTAAATACCTTCTAAGAAAGGTTTAAATACCTTCTAAGAAATGTTTAAATGCCTCCTGGCTGTTACTAGGTCCAGGTTGGCTCAGGGCTAGAGGATAAGGGATTGTGACTGTGCAGCTGACACTCCCCTAGTCCTGTGTCATATCTGCAGCAGCAGCTGCCTGGGAAAGAGCAGGAGTTGTGGCAAGGACTGATAGGAGACAAGCCATAAATGACAAAGGACAGGCCTGAAATACACAGCAATACATGGAAGAACTGAAGAGCACTGATAGGAGTGGTACTTCATGTTTACAACCAAGGCTCCAGGATGGTGCCAGTTACAAAATCCATGTTTAACCTGAAATCGGAGTAAATTCTGACATAACTGGCAGATTTCTCTTGCTGGCTGTAACATCCACGTTTGGGGCTGGGTTCTGTAACTCCAAGGCAGTGCTGAGCTTCTGTTTTTCCCTGTGCCAGACCGCCTGAACCTGCCCAGTGTGCTGGTGCTCAACAGCTGTGGCATCACCTGTGCCGGGGACGAGAACGAGATCGCCGCCTTCTGCGCCCACGTCTTTGAGCTCGACCTCTCTGACAACAAACTGGAAGACTGGCACGAGGTAAAATGGTGCTGGGCACCTTACTGGGTACCTTTCACAGCAATTACTGACTGCACATGCATTGCATTGATGAGAGGTCCATTTTTGTGGCTTCTTTCTCATCTCTGAAGGTGATGGTTATTTACTTCGACAGCAACTGAGCAGTACATGTGATAAAATTAATCCAGTGTGGCACTTCACTCCTCTAACTTGTGACTTACAGTCTTGGCCCGTGGGTGAAAAATCTGTATTTTTATTTTATTTTGTCATGCAAAGTACTGGAACTGGCATTTCTAACACCAAAAAGGTAATGAGCAGTTTAGTTTTTAACAGAGTGGCAGCTGATTCCCAGCTTTGCCACTGTGATTGTGGACAAGGTGTTTATGCCCTCTCCATTTTTGTTGCCTTATCTGCAGAACAGATTTAATAATATTAACCACAAAGAGTATTTCTGCAGCCTCATTAATTAATGCTAAATGCTGTTGTAAAATCCTTTGAAGTGCTTGGATGAAATAATGCTCAATAAATGCAATGTAACAGGAGTGAAACAATCTCAATCCATTCAAGTGTCATTAAGTTCCTCACTAGATTATGCTCTCCTTTTATGTTACTGTTTATTGTTGGAGATATGTGGAAAAAACCAGGATATCATGAGGTTTTGTGCTATCAGATTGTCATGTCTTTAAGCAGGGAGGGAATGCAGTGTTTGCAGTGTCCCAGCTCAGGGGGGCTGACCTCATATCTGGTCACTCACAAGCTGCACATCTCACACCTGCTCTGTGTTCAGTCTCTTCAGGCTGCCCTGGAACTGAAAGGCTTCTGTGTGTGCTGGCCCCTTCCTCTGAGACAGGATTAAGTTTTCACAGCCCATCCACACCAGATAAATATCTCCCCACCCCTAAAAGCTGCCCGTGCTGGGGATTCCAGATCCCCGAGTAGCCTGTTCCCATGCTTAGCTAATCACCTCATAGGCTGAACTGTGTCATTTAAGTCTCCTGTGCTGCAATTTCAGCCAATTTCTGCCTGCCCTGTTCTCAGCAGGCAGGAGGAGAATCATCACTGTTCCTTATACAATAGCTTTTTATACCTGCTAAGAACTTTAATTCCTCCTTTCCTTATTTTAGTATAATACTGAAAAAAAATACCCTTCTTCCAGGTGTCCATCATAAGCCATTTTTTCCTAAATCCTGTGTTTTTGCTGGACTGATGTCATCCAATTTTCTATTTAACTCCTGAGGTGTAGCACCCAAACCATGACATCACCTGGGAGGAGGCATTAAGTGAGGCAGGGTCATTACCTCATGTTTGCCACACTTGAATTCATGACACAATCACCCTTTGCCAACAACTGGGCATTTATTGACCCCTGTGTGCCCTGGTCTGCCCATCTGTGCCCATCCCAACTCTTTGTGGAGCAGAGCCCTCCAGCCAGGTGTTCTCTGACCCAGAATTATTTTCTGCATCGATGTCTGCTGGTGTTTGAACTGCTTCCCACTCAGTTCCCCAGTCGGGGAGGGAACTGGGGAATGGCAGAGCTCTGTGGGAGCAGTGGGAAGCTGGACAAGTGCTCAGTGTTGGCCATGGAGGCAGGAGAAGTGGCCATGGAGGCAGGAAAAGTGGCCATGGAGGCAGGAGAAGTGGCCATGGAGGCAGGAGAAGTGGCCATGGCCTCCTGTGAGTGAGGGCTGGCTCCTGGAACGTGCAGCTGCTCAGCCTTGGCCTTGAGGTGGATTTTATGGCCTCTCCCAAGGGACTGCATTTCTCTTATCAAGCTGCTCCTAGAATGTAATTAAATGAACTCTTGAGGAGAATGAGCGATTAACCAATCCATCTAGATCAGGAATGGCTGCAGTATGAATTACAGGTAGATATCCCAGTGTTTTTCCCCATATCATTGCTTTGTGATGATTCCACAGAGCCCCTTTTAGGAGGTGGGATATTATTGCCAGAGGTCTGATTACTGCCTGATACACATTTCTTTCTATTTTTTTTTTTCTTCCCTCCCCACTTAGGTCAGTAAAATTGTGTCCAACGTCCCCCACTTGGAGTTTCTAAACCTGAGTTCCAACCCTCTCAGTTTGTCCGTTTTAGAGAGAAGTTGCGCTGGGTCTTTCGCTGGCGTCCGCAAACTTGTGCTCAACAACAGCAAAGCTTCCTGGGAAACAGTGCACACCATCCTGCAGGAATTACCAGAGTAAGCCTGGCAGTCTGGGGGTTTACTGCACTCAGGTCAAGGCTGGGTTACGGAGTCATGTGCTGAGGAATGAGGGGGCTGGGAGGATGCAAACATCAGTAGAGAAAAGGGATGTTTTTCTTTAGGAGTTTGGAACTCCAGGTGAGTGCTTTACATTGTTCTAAAAACCAAACTTGGGGTGGTGCTGCAAAGCCCAGGCCTTCTCCTCCTCCAAACCTAAATACCAGAGATGAATAATGACCCCAAAAATGCAGGAGGGTCACACTTCCCTCTGAGTCACTGTGTAGTGAATGGTGTAGGGCAGACCTCTTAAATGGGAGGTACCTCTGAGGTCTGGCCACTTGTCAAGGAATATTTCAGCCTGCTTTTCTCTGCTAAGGTGTTGATTTCTGTGGTTTGGTCACGGGCCACCTTGGCATTCTGCTCCCATGAATGTCCTCAGTGGCTTGGGTTTGATGACAGATCCCTCTTTGTGTGGCTTTGTAAGCAGAGATGATGACAACAGAATGTCCTGCGTGGCCAGCCTACACTTCTCTGGGATTGGGAGAGTTCAATTGTCTGAGAAGTTAGTGGGACCTGTTCTTTCTTTAATGGGACCTGTTCTTTCTTTAATGGGATCTGTTCTTTCTTTAATGGGACCTGTTCTTTCTTTAATGGGAGTCTTTGGCAGTGATGTGGGGAAAAACAATCATCATCAGTGTTGTATCAAAACCCCATTTTAAATTAAGCTGAGAGCCCTGGGAGCAGGTCCCAGTCACCATTGGAGCTGGGTTGGTGGCTTGTTGGGCACAGATGTGGAAGAGAACCCCGACCAATCTGTTACACAATACTGGGAGAGACTCATTTAAATGGTTTTTTAAATCTCTGAAGATATGGATGGGAGCAGAGATATAGCTGAAACACCATATGGAGTGCTCAAAGGCCTTCTCTACACCAAGGTTCTCAGAGCTGTTGCAGAAAGTTGTGTTAAAATCACACAGAATTGATGACATGATCCTTTCTGCCCTGTGCAGCTTGGAGGAGCTCTTCCTGTGCCTTAATGACTACGAAACAGTGTCTTGTTCTCCTGTGTGCTGTCAGTCTCTCAAGCTACTCCACATAACTGACAATAATCTTCAAGACTGGACTGAAATTCGAAAGTTGGGAATTATGTTTCCATCACTGGACACACTTATCCTGGCTAACAACAACCTCACGACCATTGAAGAGTCAGAAGATTCCCTGGCAAGGCTCTTCCCCAACCTAAGATCCATCAACTTGCACAAGTCAGGTGAGAGCCTGGCAGCTGGGATGGGTTTTGTTGGTTGATCAGAGTCTCTCCTGTAGAAACAATGAACTTGCCCATCTGTGGGATTTTCCTGCTGCTTTGGGTAGTCAGTCATTATCAAAAGTCACAGCAGTGTGGACCAGTTAATCAAAATGAGCTGGAAAGGTTTTTTATGTTGGTAGTTTCCCTCTGTTTCCCATCCCTGCCTCAGGTACTCCTGGCTGGGAAGGATAAATAAATGTCTGGCAGTGCAGGGGATGAAAGAATCCCATTTTCCCTTTCTTCCCTGTTTTATCTCGGGTAAAATGAGGACATGTGCAGGTATGCAGCGTGGATCAAGCATCCCCCAGAAGCTGTCTGTCATCTGTGCTCAGTCATTACAGCCTCACAAGTGATGCTGGAAGCTGCTTTTACATTCCAGCCCCAGAGAATTCTCAGCCAACGCTCCAGAAAGAGAATGAGCAGTTGGAATATTGGGAAGAGCACCCTGTGCTGGGAGAGAAGGAGCTGCAGGGCAGCTCGTGGGGGCTCTGACGTGTTTGTGTATGACACACAGCAGAAATCCATCTGCAGGAGCACTTCATGCACCAGCAGCTTTTGTTCTTTACAGCTTTATATGCTGTGCAAGTGCTGCTGAAGTGTCAGGCAGGTAGAAGGGACTTTATTAACATGTCCTACAATGTAAGCATCAAGGAATCCCTGTAATAAAAGCTTAACTAGAGGAGGAAAAGCCTGTTAAGCTGCATTTGAAAGCAGTGTCTCACTGAGGAGCAAGTGCTCCTCTGGTAAGTAGTTTTGCAGTTTTCATGCCAGGTGCTTAAGAACTCTGGGCTCTGTGTTGCATTTTGATGTTTTGGGAGCTGACAGTCAAATAGGAATCCCAAGGAGCTTGTTAAAACTTTTTTTGGGTTTTAGAAAAAGCTGCTGCACTCTGAAGTTCTGGCAGAAGGCTCCAAGATGAGTTGTGTTGATCTCACCACACAATCACAGCTCTGCTTGGCTCAATCCTCAGCTTTGTTTTATTTTCCCCTCCCTGCTTGCTTTGTTATCCCAAATGTCAGGTCATGAGGGGGCTGAAAATCAGTTAAAACCTTTTTCATTAAATGGCTAGATGGCTTCTGGGACTGTTTCACCATTGGGTTGTGAGCAGAAATGGCACCCAAAGTGGTTGTGTATGTGAGGTAAAGCCATTTGATGGGTGTTAAGTGATGCCTGGAATGAAAGAAGTGCTGGTGACTTTAACACTCTGAAGGCAGCATCCCTTTATAGACACAACATCACTGATGCTGGTCAGTCCCCAGCAGTGAGGCTAAAGTGGTCCATAAAAAAGCCATGGAGAGCATCCTTCTAGATTTGGGAACAGCACAAGAGAATTTCAGCTCCTCTGTCTTGCAAGCAAATGTCGATTTTTTTAGCAGCATTTCGTGAGCAAAAAGCCAACTTCTCAAAAGAGCAGCAGTGACACTCTCCTGTCACATATGTTCTTTGGCTGTGTCTGATTATCTTGGATCCATGATTTGTTTTCTGTGTTTGTTAACACAAATCTTTCCTCCTGAGCAGGTCTGCATTGCTGGGAAGACATTGACAAGTTAAATTCTTTCCCCAAGCTTGAGGAAGTGAAATTGCTGGGAATTCCTCTGCTGCAGTCTTACACCACCGAGGAGCGCAGGAAGCTGCTAATAGCCAGGTCTGTTGGTTTGTTCTGCTCTGCAGAAATGTGACAAGGCAAGGAAGGGGTGAGAGCAGGTAATCAGAGAAAGAGGCTGGCAGGAGATGAAGTTCTGTGTGAATGCAGAAAGATTGGGGCTTGATTTGTTGGGTGGGAACAGCTCATCAGAGGAAGAGGTTGGTAGGATATGAAGTTCTGTGTGAATGCTGAAGGATTGGAGCTTGTTTTGTGGAAAAGTCAGAGAAGTGAAAATGGTAAATCTGACTGCTCTGCTTCTCAGGGGATTTTGTGTGTTTCCTACAAATCTGTGTGGTGCATCTCTGTGGTGAAATTAAAATGCTTAATTTGGAATGTTCTTGTGAAACGACGTGGAACTTTCCTGCTCTCTCAAAGAGATCGAGGCCTGAGCTTCCTGGCAGGGATTCTCGTGGTGTTAAAGCTGAGGCACTTTTGATGTGGCTGCCTTGTTGGTGAGCCTGTCTGGGCTCCCTGCTGGCTGACTGTGGCTCCTGCTGTGTGCCTGCAGGTTGCCATGCATCACCAAGCTCAACGGCAGCATCGTGGCCGACGGGGAGCGGGAGGACTCGGAGCGCTTCTTCATCCGCTATTACATGGAGCTCCCCGAGGAGGAGGTCCCTTTCAGGTGGGAATTCTCAGTCCTGGAGGGGAGAGCAGGGACATGAGGGTGGGGACTGGCCAGCTGATGGGAAATATGGGTCAGCTGTTCCATGAAAAACACATCCCTCACCTTCCTCTGTCCCCTTCAGTCTGTTTGGGCTGAAGCTGTTATGTTATTGTTGTCTCATGACTTGTAGGGTCACTCCTGAGGCAGATTTGGTGTTAAAGGTGCCTGTGTCAAGTGCCATTGAACAACAGGACTGTTCAGTTCAAGACCTTCATTGTTTCCTGGCCTCTCCCACAGCTCCCTTCATAATCCACCTGTGTTTGGGAGTGCCCAGAGCCAGGACACATCGTGCTCTCCACTGCCAGGCCAGGGCATCTAATCCTCTGGACCATCTGGTGTGTGGATGTGGCTGGCAATGGGAAGCTGTCCCCTCACTTTCAGGCCTGCAAATCACAAGTCTGATGGGTTTTCTTTGCCAAAAAAGTGCATCCAATGATCCGTTCATCTTGGTAAACTAATGAACTTGGACAGATGCTGTTCAGTCTGTATCTTTTTTGTGCCAGCATCCACTTACTGCTTCTAATGGGCTGAGGAGGGATCATGGAACATCAGGCCACTGCCTTTACCTGCCCTCTGCCCTAAACCCTCTGCTTTTGGACAGCAAAGCTTTATTAACCTTGTTTTACAGAAAAGGGGTAGGACAGGAGTGTGTGTGTGACTCTGAGGGCACAGAACACATTGAAGGTCACAGCTATGGCCTGGCATGGATGACAGAGGTGCAAATGGAATCTGCTCAGTATTTTCCTCTGCTGAACTCTCAGCTAAAATGCCTCTTGTTTTTCTAAAGCACTGGGTATGTGACTTGCCAATCCAGTAAGGGAGTGGGAAGGCTGGATTGGGGAATGAGGGCATGGCATTTTGTGTGAATATTAATAGGGTCAGTGATTATAATATTTGTTAAAAGCATGCTGGGGTCAGTTCAGAGGCAGAGGGCACTTGTGCAGTCAGGGAGACAAGACAGCTGGTCCTTTTTCTGAGGACAAGTCCTGACTTGTAATTTTAGAGAGCCTTGAAGCGTGAAAATTGAAGGAAATATTGGGAGGGATAACAGCTAAGACAGAGAATGCAGGAGAGGGGAAGGAAAAGGGTAAACTGGGACTGTGAGCTCATGGTGCTGCTCCCAAAAGGGATTAATTTCCATAACATTTCATATTTCTTGTGTTTGGTGGTGACAGAATATCAGTGATCCATATATTGCTGGGAAGGACACAGTGGGGTACAGCTTTAGGCACTCATGATGCCTAAGACATGGATTTTGGGGACAGGCTGTGTGTTGCACATCACCACACACCACTGGGATTGGTTTGTAAGTGGGATCTCATGTAAAAGATTACTGACATCTCACCCATCCATGAAAACCAGGCCAGCTTCATGCTAGAAAAAATTACCTCCCCCTCAGATTTCTTAGCCTTTAAACATTGGTACTGCCTTTTTCATGGTCAAAGGCCTCTTTGTCCAAATCCCTTCATCTGTGCAGCATTTCCAAGAGACTTCTGCAGCTGCCAGAGAGGGTTGTTCTGTCCTGGAGGGGTTGGGTGCCACTGCAGACTCTCTCCTAGCGGGGCTGCAGATGGCTGAGAGTGTCCCCAGTGCTGGGTTTCAGTTCCTGGACCCAAAATCAGCAGCCCTTGTCTGAATGGAGACCTGGCATTCCTTCCAGAGGGATTTTGTGTCTGTTTGTTGCTAAAGCTTCCCCTTCCTCACTCCCAAATCTGGTGTGGTGGCTCCAGAAGTGGTTTGTAATTAGAAACTAATCAGGGCACACATGTTGTGGCTGGGGTCTGACATCTGCATTGCAGTGCTGCCTCGAGCAGAGGGAGAACAACTTGAGCAGGGAAAACTTCCCAGTGGGAGCAGCCCCCCTCCAGACTGGCAAGGTGCAGCCTGTGATAAGCTCTGTCAGCAGAACCCCCCTGCTTGCTGCATTGCTGTCTGCAGCTGGAAGGGATCAGGCAGGCAGGGAAATGGAGGAACAGTTTATCTCTGTGGATGTGGTGGTTCTCGGGAGCGCCGGCTGCACAATCCAATACTGGCTGTCTTGTGGAGTGACGTCCTCGTGTCTGGGGGTTTTAATGAGCCCTCTGCTTGTCTGCTCCACTGTTTATCTGCAGAGTATCACAGGCACTTGCAGCCAGGCTCAGGTCTTCAGCAGCCTCAGCGTCTGCCAGGCTGCAAGGGGTGATTAGAAAAGTCTCCAGGGTGCCTATTATTGGGGTCCGAAACATCCATTCTGCCTCGGTCCTGATTGATTTGAGGGCAGCCAGTTACTCACACTCCCCACTTTCTTTGCAGCTCACATACAAAGGAGCAGGCTGCAAAGCTCATTCTGCCCTTCCTCAACACAAGAAAATTTCAGACAGCATTGTTTGACCCACCACATATTTACAGCACATACTTGGATAATTGTGGCTCTCTCACGGTGGTTCTCTCTCTCAGCTTGTCTGAAATTTGTCCCCCTCTTTATCCTCTCCCCACCATCAGCCCAGTTCACTCTTAGTGCATGAATCATGACAGTAATTGTGGCTGGCCCGGAGGTTGTTGCTGGTCTGCAGCAGCAGAGATGCTGAGAATTAAAGGGATATCCCAGAGGGGGCTGAGGGTTTGGAGCAGCAGGAGGTGGGTTTGTCTCTCCCTCTTTCCCATGGGATGCTGCTGCTGGCAAATCCTTCCAGAGAAAGGGAAACCCTCCCCACTGCTGACACGTTGGCTGGCACTTGCTCTGCCTGCAGGTGGGTTAAATGTGAGGAGTGTTGTTTTCTCTCAGCACTAATGGCAATCCCAGATCAATGGGGCTGCTCCTACCACCCCAGTGCTGTGAGAGCAGGGCACCATCCCACCCTCGGACGCTCTGCTTGTGTCCGTGGGACCGGGGAAATCCTAGTGCCTTGTGGCCCTTTCCTCAGTGCCCAGCACACAGAGGGGCTGCTGTTCTCCAGGAGCATTCCTGCCTCCAGCAGGGCTCCCTGGGGTCACCCCTGCTGCCAGATCCCATGGCTGCTGCGGGGCTGTGACACCGCGCTGAGCTCACTCAGCTCCGCCCGGGATCGGGAGCACAAAGCGCTTTCTGTGCCGGGGCTCTGAAACGTTACCTGTCCCCTGCAGCTCTCAGCCTTTGTCATCCCAATCCCATTGTGTTTTGTGCTGCCATTGCTCCTCTTTCCCAGCCAGGCAGGGAGATGCAGCCTGGCCCGATGGAGCGATACCAGGGGGGCAGGGGTGACACAGACTTTCCATTGCAGGGACCTTGGGAGGAACACTCTGAGAACTTGGCTGCAAGGACAAGGTGACAGTGGAGTGTGTGCCTCTGCTAGTAAAATTCCCATCTTGTTTTAGAGCAGGTGTGAGGGATCAGCTGGCAAGAAGTGCCCTGTTTGTTATCAGCCCTCAAACTGTGCAGCAGCTCACCTTGCTTTGGTGATCTTGATGATCCTGTGCTCAGTGGAGTGTAACATTTGGGACCTAGCTGGCCTTTTGGAAAACAGCAGGAATGTCTGATGATCAGTTAAGTCGTGAGGCCACAGATACTGGGAATCTAAACTGAAGGCTGTGTCCTTTTTGTGAGCACTGGTTTGATTCTGGCACTCTTCAGTGAAGTGTTTTCACTGGAGCATGAGGTGTAGAGTTGTGAGCACAGCGTCCTCTCTTTCTTCCAAATCCCACTGCAGCTACTGCTGGGATTTCTGAAACTGTAGGAGCCCAAACAGCACTGCTCAGTTTTGTCAGGAAGCTGTTTTGAGACCAGTCAGCTCTAACATCTCAGGCTGGTGGTAACTTCACCTTCCTCAGCAAGACGCTTCTCCCTAGTGGGACTCTGAGCTCCTGTCAGTGCCACGGTGCAGCCTGGGGACTCTGGGACAAAGTGACTGGAGTGCTTGGGCTTTCTGGGGCTTTGGACCCCAGCTGGAATCAGGGTCAGTGTTGTCTCATGTGGGGAGCACTCAGACCTGGGCAATGTGCATTGACTGCTCCATAACTCTGGGCTTGCTGAACTTTCCAGGTATCACGAGCTGGTCACCAAGTACGGGAAGCTGGAGCCCTTGGCAGTGGTGGATCTGCGGCCCCAGAGCAGCGCCAAGGTGGAGGTTCACTTCCAGGACAAGGTGGAGGAGATGTCCATCCGCCTCGACCAGACTGTGGCAGAGCTGAAGAAGCACTTAAAAACTGTGGTGCAGCTGTCAACAAGCAACATGCTGCTCTTCTACTTGGACCAGGAAGCTCCTTTTGGTCCCGAGGAGATGAAATACAGCTCGCGGGCGCTGCATTCCTACGGCATCCGGGATGGGGATAAAATTTACGTGGAGCCCAGAATGAAATAGCCTTCCTGCCCACACCCACACGCCCCCACACACCCACACACATGCATTGAGGAGTTTTTTGCAAGGTTTTTATTTCGGTTGGTTGGTTGAGGTTTGGTTGTGTTTCTGCAGCAGGTAATTTCTTAGCCCGGAGGAAGTGCCCTGATCTGAGAACCATGCCCACCATCCACTGCAGGTGACCTTGAGGTGACAATGGACTTCAGGACGTGTGTTTCAGTGTGGGCAATACCTTGATGTTTCCTTTGATGCTCCGGTATACTCGTGATTTGGCATGAATGGTCACTTGTTCAAGCTAAACAACGCCAGGGTCCATAAGGGAGGAGACAGCTCGGTGCAGAATTTGACCTGTTGTTTTCTTTTCCTAAATTTTTTGGTGTTTTGCTCCACCAGAGCTCCCTTTGGCCTAGCTATCCAACTGTGGCTCGAGCTTGCTGTAGTATTTTCTTGCAGCTTGGTGCTGTCTCAACCTTTTGTTGTGCTCGAGTTCACAGGGAAGATCTCCATCAGTATTCTGCTTGATTCAGAGCTCAGGTACTTTAGTGCATCCACTTCACCCCACTGGTTTGCTTTCTGTGAGTGCACAAAATGGGGGAATGAAAAAGAACTTCCCAGAAAGAAACTTTGTTTTCAAAGTGCACGCTCTATATCCACCTGATTTTGGGGGAGAAAAAAGAGGTTTTGGTTGCTGTACCCATCTCATGTGGTGCCTGCAGCCTGTGGGGATAAAGGGTGTGTTGGAAAGTGAATTTTGGGACGTGGTGGATGAGCGCTGCCTTGGAAGGGCTTTTAGAGCAACAGGTCAACAAGGGGTTGAAGAGCAGCTTCCCCCATTGGCCATTGTCCATCCCGATGCTGAAGAGATCCTCCATGCACTTCACCTTGTACCAGTGGGTGCTGCAAGTGGAATGGCTAAAATTCCTCTCCTGGGAGAGAGGAAGAGTCAAGTTGAAGTTTGTGTTTGTTGCTGTTGCACCAGTTCAAACCTAGCACTTTCCCCGGGGCCCCGGCCGGGGGTCCCTGCGCAGGCTCCCAACCCGGAGGAGGTGTTGGCTCTGGCAGTGGAGGAGCAGAGCAGCTGGGCTCACCCTGGCTGTCCAGCAGCTTTCACCCTCTCTTGGCTTCCCCACGCCCCCCTGCAGGCATCGTGTGCTGCTGCTTCACCTAGTCCCTGTTTTCTACTGCAGAGCAGATCCCCTGCCTGCCCAGTGAAACCCTCCTTCCTTTCTCTTGTTTCGCTTTCTTGTGTCTTCCCTGCTCCAAGTTCAAGACTTCCCCAATTTCCTGGTTACAAGCAGCTGCACAGCAGTTTTTGGAGCTGTGCAGTGAGGGCTCTAGTTACACATGAACTCCTGACCTTCATTTTGAAATGCTCCCTTTATCCCCATGTGCACTTTCTTTCCCAGGATGCTTTTTCCCACATCACCGAGCTCCTTTGGTATTCTTGGAGTTGTGTATTTCTCTTCACATTTTACCTGGATCGTGGGGTGGGATCATTGGGGAGGGGATGAAGTATTATTATCTCATAGTCTTCAGGTTTAGGATGTGGGGATTGTTCAGAGGGGATTAGTTCCTTATCCAAAGCAAGGGTTGAAACAGGAGGATTTAAAACAAGTCACTAATTTGTGCCTCATCCCCCTGCCAAAAATAGCAATTTCTTGGCCCCGTTGAGATGAGCAATAGGGAAGGGAGCAAGATTTTCCATAGGTAGCATAGACTTTCCATAGATCCATGGTACCTGTAAACTAAACAGCAGGGAGATAGTGGCAGTGTAACATAAAATGATGCTTTTATAAGCTAGAGCTTTACTGAAGATGTATTTTCCATTGGGGCAGTGAAAATAATTCGCTGCCTGATAGCAGAACCCTTAAGCCAACACTTCTGTATGATATATACATACCTACCAATAGGAAAAGTTGTGGTTAATAAGATATTTTGTTATAAAGCAAAGTTTTATGAAGATATGGTTGTTTAATATTAGAAGCCTATTTCAGCCCTTGACCTCCAGTGTAAGTAGTTTATCCCTGAGTGGCTGCAGGGTCTGAGGCAAGCAACCTATGGGGATGCAAAAGTATCTCTGACCTGATTCTCCAGAGCTGTAGTTGCCTCTGTGGTGTATTTATGGCATTGTACCTGCTATTAATGAGATGCTGTAACTCTTGACCAACTTCCTCAGCACAATTAAGTGTCTGGCTTTCAGAGAAGGGAATAAACAAAGGCCATTAAAGAGTGGAATGGGATGATAAAGAGGAGCCAAGTACGTGCTTTTAAGTTTGTTTGCCCACTAAAAATTGGGCTGTCCATGGAGGGATCGGTGCTGTCACCAGCTCAGAACTGGCAGTAAATCCTGATTTTATTTGTGACAGACCTGGTGGGAACTGGAAGATGGAAAGAGAGAACACAGAAGGTTAACAGGTGCTGAGGAATTGTGCTGACACCCAAACCTGCTCCCCTGGTCTGTTCAGGTATGAAATCACCACCCTGCCACTGCTCCAGGGGAAGGTTTTTCTCAAGGCATTTACCTTGTGTGCAGATAGTGGAGCAGTCATGGGGTAGAAGCCAAGAATCTTGGTTGACTTCCCAGGGAGAAGGACTCACCCCCAAAACCCAGAGAGAGTTTGTGTGTTAGTTTGTGTGTTCAGATGTTGAGCTGTGGGAAGTGGGACCAAATGCACACAAGGATGTGGCAAAATACCCCAAATCATGATACCTTGTGTGTGTGCCACCCAACAGGGGATCCTTTTTTGGGGAGAGAGGAGAAGGTTCTGAGTGGAGAGGAGGTTTGGGAGCAGATGTAGCAAGAGAATTGATTTAAACCTCTGCCATGTCAGGAGGGGCCGTGTCCAGGCTTTGCCAGCGTGTGCCCACTTCAGCTAAAGGTCCCTGGGTCTGTCACATCCCCTAGAGAAAACAAAATAGATTTGCAAGCTTCCCTGGCTTGTGTGTCCTTCCATGCAAGGGCTGCTTCTGTTGAGAGCTGTTGTGTTGTTCCTGCTAGTTCATGCATAAAAGTCAGCCACGGGCAGCCTGCAGAGCGGGCAGAGCACCTGCTGCACGAGGACTTGGGTGGCAGCTGAGTGTCACACAGCTCTGTGTGCGAGTTCAGAGCTGTGCTGCTGTGGGTTTGGGTATGTTTGGATATGTTTGGATATGTTCCTGTTGAGTATCCGTGGTTTGGGCCAGATGTTCCAGGCAGATCGTGTAACGGGCGCTGTTATGAATATGCATGGAGTGCTGGCTTGCTCTGCTCCCCGGATGGGATTTGTACCTTGTTTTTTGGGAGCTGCAGGCATGCTGGTAGCAGGTGTGACCCGTGGTGGCTTGGAGGAAGTGCTGCTGGGGCCAGGCTCTCCCTGTGCCTCCTCCTCGGGTCGGGAATCCGACGGAGGCGCCGCAGCGGCTCTGCCTCCTCGCTCGTCGGTGACATTCTGTAGGTTCTGTTCTGTGCAAGATTTGAGAATGCAAACGAGGTGCTTAAAGCAGCCCAGAGGCTGAAATATTCCTGGCAGCTGTGCCTCCCTCGTTTGGATGTGGCACTTTTGTAGGCAGCAGAGAGATGCCTTCCCCAGAGCAACGTTAGAGGGGCTTCAGCCATCTCGGGCCTTTGCCTCTGTGATTGCTTTTCTGCAGTTCCTGGAAGCTTCAAATATAATTTAAACATGAAGATCTGTTCTTGCTCCCTGTTAATGTTTCATCCATGTGTAATTTCAAAGAAGGAGAACTGTAAGTCCATCTGGATTTTTATTCTGATCTCTCTCCCCGGGGATACACCTCCCACTCCCACGATTTGCCTTTGGTTTGCTCGCAGACTTAGCGGTGGAATTCAGGCCAAAATAGGTCATTGGTTTGGATCAGTTCAATAAACTTATGTAAGTTTTTACACAAAACCTTTGGTGTCCTGAGCTTTGCGCTTTTGTGTCCCCTGAAACAAAAATGTTCCCTGTTGTCACCCCAAAGGTGTGAGTGAAAACTGCCAGGATTTTTTTGCCCTGCTGATGGTTTTGTTGTCTGTCCGTGAGCTTGGGCACAGTCAGCTCACCTGTGCCAGGTGCCACCTGTCAAAAGGAGAAGTCACAGAGCTGGAAGATCTGTTCCTCTTCTGGACTGTATTTCCCCATGACTGGGGCTCATCCCCACTTCCAGGTGAGGAATAAAGCTCGAGTTCACTCTCAGAGGGACTGGCCTTGAGGATAAAATAAATTTCACCCTCATGGCCTGCACCAAATGAGGAGAGAGATGCCCCTCTGGATGGGAAACAGCTCCTGGGCAAATCCATTGCCAGGGCATCTTCCATGGGCTGTGCCAGGTCCTTGAGATGGGAACGAGACAAGGCCAAGGTCAAGCAGACACAGAAGCCCTTGTGGCATCTTTGAATGTTTTTTGTTTTTTTTTCCTTGGGGTAAGGCATGATATGAAGTTTCCTGCTGGAAGAATTAAGAAAAAAGGAAGAAGAAGTGTTTTGTTGTTCAGCTCCGATGTGTTCAGCACTGCATGATGGGAACATCCCCTGCCAAAAGCAGAGAGGCTGCAAGACAAAGTCTTCCCCAAAGAGACAGTGAGACCTAATCAAACTTCATCAGTGTTCACTTGCCCAGGACAAACAGCACCAGAATATTAAACTGACAAAGGAGCAGAGGGAAACCCATTTTCACCAGTTTTCTGTGTTACAAAACAGAACAAGGAGAGTCAATTGATTTTCCTGGAGCTGGTTGTGTTTAAAATGTATGGGAGGGAAGGGAAGATCCAGGGTACAGGCTGGGAGTAATCTGCCCCTGGAATATCAGTCAGTGCTGATATCCCTCTGCCCTCCTAGAATAGCTGTTGGCTTAGAAAAGGGTAAAAATAAATTTAAAAATGAAAGATTCCCGCTAGCAAAGCCATGCTGGGAGGATGGAGGGAAAGCAAATTCTGGAATTTGCTGTGGAGGCAGCGAGCTGCCTGGTGCCCTGATGTGCTAAAAGAGGCTGCTGAGGTAAGAGGCAGCTTTTGGGGGAAACTTGAACACACTGCCAGGAGCACCCAGGGAAAAAAAAGTCTGGGCTTCTGGTTGGGCTGCTGGCATTCCTGTCTCCTGTCTGTTCCTGACAAAGGGTGGGGAGGACAAGAGGGATTAAGACCTCCTAGCAGGGAAAATAGGGAATAAAAGACCCCCACCCAAAATGTCAGAAGGGAAAATCAGCCAAGCTCAGGCTGTTTTCCCCAACAGTGCCTGTCTGACCTGAGCCTTGCTGCAGGCTGAAAGATCAGCTCTAACATGGCTCTGCTGCTGGATCCCTCACCCCTCAGCTGCTGTTCCACCTCACCCTCTCATCCAACATGGATATGAACCAACTCAAAGCAGTTGAAATCTTTTTTTTGGGGTACAGATTGGACTCAAATGTAGAGCTGTGTGCAGCCCAGGTGCCAGAGGCAGGGCAAATCCCTGCAGTTGGGCGAGTGAAAATGATAATAACACTGACAGCAGTCCCCCAGTGAGTCCTTCCAGAGAGGGTGAAAATGGGAACAGCAAGGAAACCTTCTGTGGGCTGAACTGGGTGAGTTTTTCCCTTTCCACCTGTAGAAGCAGGACTTGGATGGCAAAGCAACTCCATTGAAACCTCAGGGCAGCGCCTTTGAACGGCGCTTTAAGCCTAGCACTGTCTAATGCTAATCCTGTAACTTTATATAGATGGGCTTTTTTTTTCCCCTTACACAAAGGAGGAAGGGGCTCAGTTCTTCTGAGGGTTGGGTTTTCTGTTCCCTGAGCAGCAGAGCTGCGAGCCCAGCTCCGTCTCTGTGGCATTTCCATCTGAATCCACCTGAAGGGGGTGAGCTTTTGGGGAAGAAAGAGGCTTCTCTCCCTCTCCAGGCCAGAATCTGATCTCCAGATTAGCCTGCTGGTTACCAATAGAGGAACAACAGCTGTGATTGCAACTCAACACTGCTCCAGCCCTGGAAGAGCGTTGAGGAAAACGGAGTTTTCAATTGGGAGAGCAAAGGACTGAGGCATCGTTTCAGTCACCAGCAGTAATTGGCACAGGAGGACGGGCATGCATTCTCCATTGACATAGGATTTTGCCCTGCTCTACCAAGACTGGTCTAAAATTTCAGACCTGATTGCTCCTCTAGCCTATGAAACAGGTTGGTGATTTTTTTTTCCGTACCTAAAAATTTGTAGTTTTGGATGGGATGTGTTCGATAGCGTGTTCTTTGCTGTCTGTCCTGCTTTGCTCTTGTCCTTGCACTGCCACAGTCCCCACTGGTCACTCTCTGCTGCTCTCTGCTAATGAGACTCAGATTTACAATCTAAACAAAATTCTGTCACTCTCCTTTCACCTTTCCAAGACAGGGAAAAAATCTTCTCAGTGGAGTGAACTTTTCCCCGTGGAGAACGCAATCACATTGATGTGAGCAAAGAACTTTCCTTCCTCTGTGTTCCAAACTTTCCAAGTGATGGGAGTCAGGAGGGAGTGATGTGGGATAAATGATGGGATTTCCCCCTGTAATCCTGTGCTCTGTGTCATTAGAAGGAGTTGGAGCGTTGATCCACATTTTCCATAAACACAGATCCATTGGGAGAACATAAAGACACTCTGGGGTTTTGGGGAGATTTTGGAGGGAAGGTGGGGAGGCTGCTGTTGGCACCCAGGCTGTACACAATGCACACACTGGGTGTGGGAAGCTCCCACATCCCTCCCAAAACTCTGGGAGAATTCCAGACCTTGCTGGGAGCTCTCCCTGAGCCGTGCCCGTGCGGAACGAGCGCAATCGACGGGCGCAGAAATCAGAGCAGGTGTTTTAGCAATATTTTCTATTGGTTTAATAACGAGTAACAAATTGCATTAGGCACAGAAGGAATTAGAGCTGGCACAGGGTTTCTCTTTCACTTAGTATCTGCTCTCTCTGTCTCTCATTGATTCCTGCACAAGGAGCTGCCCAGCTGTGGAAGTGTTTGTGCTCCTTCCATGCTCATCCAACCCCTGAGTGATGGTTGTGGCAGCCAGGGCAGAGGATTGGCTGAAGTTGGAGCCCCTGGACCATGAGAGCACAGCACAGCTCAGCTCCAGGCAGGATCAGCCTGGAGTGGCCATCCCTGCACCAAGAATCAGGAATTGCTCCTGAACACTCAGGAGAATAAAGAGCCCATGGAGAGCTGTGGCTGATCACAGCTCCCAAACATGAAATGAGCTCTTCCAGGTGTTTCTGGGCTTCCTTTGGCAGAGGAGGAAGCCTTTCCTTTCCCTGTTACCACCAGGGAATTCTCCTCACACCATGGGACAGGCAATTCAGGGCTCCCTGGCAGGAGAGGGACCTCCAGCTCTGAAACATCCTCGAGTCAGCAGCAGTCAGGCAGTTCAGGAACCACCTCCAGGATGTGTTTTCCTACCAATGTGATGCATGGCTGGCTTTGTCTCCCTCCTGTAGGATGAACAAGAGATCATTTCTGGGAGCCTGGGTGGCCCTTTTGGTGATAACAGCACGGCAGCGAGGTGAGTATCTCCCAGCAGGAAAACATTCCCCAGCTGGGCTGTGCCCAGAGACCCCAGAGGGACTGGGAAATGACCCCAGAGGGTTTGGGAAACCACCCCAGAGGGTTTGGGAAACACCCCCAGCTCCTTGGCTAGAGCAAGAACAACACCCAGGCTGAACTGAGTGTTCCCCATGGGGAGGGAAGGACTGAGAATCCTAAGGAGTGCTTGTGTTTATGATTTCTATGGCTGTGTGTGCACCTGGAGCATTCCAGAGGAAGCAGGAGTTTGGAAAATTTCTGTGTTAGGGCTGCTGAGCAGGTATGGTAGTGTGGCACTGGTGGAGCTAAAGAAGAATTGAGGAATGTCTGCTGAGCCTCCTGTTTGGAAAAGGAATAAAATCCATGTCTTGTAGCTGTGATAACTCATCAGGTGTGTAACAGCTGTGAAATGATTTATTTTACTGCCTGGCAGGAGGAATTTTGCTGTGGCCCTTGGATATGTCTCTGGAAACAGGGCTGTGACTTGGACACCATCAGTGCCACCTCCCTTTATATCCAACAGCACACAAGTGTCTTAGGAAATCAGAATGCTAGAGGGTTGGGCCAGATTTCCCCTTATCTCCCTTCTCCAAGGGCAATTCGGAGCCTGTGAAGGGTCAGTCAGTGACTCTGCTTCCTCAGGGCTGAGCACCAGGAGTGTCCCTTCCCTGTCCAAGGGAACACAGAGCAGCCTGGCCTCGGCTGGAGACCCCCAGGAGCTCAGGGCAGGGCCCAGGAAATGAAAGCGTGTCCTGAGCCCAGGTGAACAGAGCTGGGATTGTTCCAGACCTGGGGGCTCTGTCATCCCAGATTGAATGTCGTCAGGCTTTCCTACATCAAAGTGGAGACAAGGGGGAGGCAAACCCAGAAAAATCCCTGTTTGCTCTGTGAGGAGCTGACTAGAGGAACAAGACATGAAATGACAGCAGAAGTCTGGCTGGGTGTGCCCTGGGGGCAGAAGTGGCTTCTTGTGCCTCAAGCTGATGGATTTTAGGCTGGTTAAAAAAGCAGCAGGCTGAAATGTGTCAAAACCATCTTCTGAAGTACTTTTGGGAGAGATGATTATGTTCTGGCAGTGTCTTTTAGCAGGAAACTTAATTTTGCTGGGAAATGTCAGAGCTGCTGTGACCCCTCTGGCTGTGACCAGGGCCAGGAGCCCTGGCAGGGGAGGAAGAGGAGGAGGAAGGTGGGCACTGCCAGGAGCTGCTGCTTGCTCCCCTGAGCCCCTCACAGTGTGGAACAGCCAGTGCTGGAGCAGGCATGGAGCTGCTGTGCTCGTGTGGAGCCAGGACTGAGGGTTTGCTTGGTCACAGTCCCAGTGAGGAACAATGCAGCTGTGCTGCATCCTGGGGTCACTCTGCTGCGCCCTCACTAACCTGGATGATGCTTTTTTCTCCTGAGCCTGTCCTAAAGCCAGTCCCACAGCTCTGCCCTGGCTTCAAGCACCCTTTGGCTGCTGAGGCTGGGGTTTGGGGCTGTTTTCTGTGGCCTCTCTGAAATCAGGACTGTCCTGACACTGCCCTCAGGACTCTTCTCGCTCTCCTTCCAGCTCACACCATGGCAAGCCTGTATCCATTCTGGCAGAACGACACCAAAACCCCCAAAGTCGATGATGGGAGCTCACCTGAAATCAAGATCTCTGTGCCATTCATCTTTTTTGGAGTCCCCTACAGAAGCATTTATGTAAGTGGAGAAAGCAGATCTTCCCTTCATCCTTTTCCTTGCCATTATTGGCTGCATTTTAAACACGCTCTGCCTGTCATCAGGAATTGGAAGATTTATTAGCAGCCACCTGACAAGTTCTTAGATTTCATGAACTGATAGGTTTTATGATTAAGAAAGTCAAAGGTATATTTAATGGGATAATGTTCATAGGAAAGGAATCTAAAAGGCAATAAATTTTCCTTGTGGGTGATTAAATGGCACAGCAAAGCGAAGGGCTTGACACAAGGGACATTATTCCAGCTCCATGACAAGAAACTAGAACATGCAGGACCTGCAGGGGGGAAAAAGGGCAACAGTTTTGGGGGGGCTCCAGACAAGGACAGGCTGCTGCTGCTCCCAGTGATGGCACAGCAAAATCCTGGCTAAGGGGACACCAGGGCTGGGCTGAGAGGGGTCACCTGAGCTCCCCTAAACCTTAGACAGGGCCTAAGTCAGTGTGACTGTGCCACACCCCAGGTTTAGTGGTCTCTGTGGGATCAGAAGAGAGGAAAGGATCATCCATTCTCCAGTTTATGTTTGTGCACAGCAGCACTGGGGAAGCAGAATCTCATTCCAAACCTTTATGGGGGGTGGGGATTCCATCATCCAGGGCAGCAGTGCCATTTGTTGTCCATTCTTTGCAGAAATGTTGTTTTGGGGAGCATCTTCAGCAAACTCTGGGGAGGCCGAGGTGGCACCTCCCTGCTCTTGGGGAGCCCCAGGATCTGTCACAGATGACAAAGCCAAAGGCAGTTTTTTCCATGCTGCCACCATCATCCACGTCCAGCACTGCAGAGCTGCTCTCCAAAACCTGAGTAACCCCAGGAGCCCAAGGCAGTGTCTCAGTAGATTTGGGTGCCAGCCTGCTCTGATGGGTGCCACTCCTGTAGAACCCTATTTTGAAGACTTTTCAGGGTTTTGTCCTGCTTTTAGAGCTTCCTGCCCCAGCTCTTGGCCACCATGGGTAGGATGAAGCTAAATCTGTGCCCAGATGGTCAGGCTGTCACCCTGTGTCTGTGCATAAACCCAAATCCTCTCTCCCCATATCTCCTGACTGTCCTAAGGTGACTTTATGATGCTCGTATCCCTAAATCATCTGTTCTGTTCTGTTAGTGTTAAATATTGAGTTCTGCAACTTTAAGAGTGGTTCCAGGAGTAAAAGAAAGAGAAAAGTACAATGTTTGTTATCAGAGACGGCGCTTGCTGCCCCGCATTCTTCACACAGACCATGGGAGAGAAAGAGCTCTTTTGCTTTTTAATTAGTTTTTCCTGGCTAGCTGAAAGAAGTTCCCTGGACTGTTCTTCTCCCTTTTTCTTAGAATTACTCAAACCTACTCTAGACTGAAAACCAAGGGGGGAGCACAGAGAGTTTCCTCCCAAATTTACCCTAAACCAGGACACTGACAAAGCAGGACACTGACAAACCAACCAGCTGTGTGCTGCTGGTTCTGTTCCCTGAGTCAGCCCTGTGCCCTCTGCCTGTCTGTCAGCCTTTTGGTCACTCCCACCTGGTTTCCCTGTCCCTTGGTGATTAGTCCCTAAGGCTCTCCATGCCCTGCTTCCCATGTAACAAACCTGAACCTCCACACAAGCCTCTTAGCCTTTGCTCCCTGAACCCTGGACGATGCACACCTGTTGCTGAAATAAACCTCTCTGTGAAACCCCTGCAAAGGCCCTTCTTGCTCTTTTGCCTGCTTTCACCCCAAGCAACAACCAGATGCAACAACTGGCGCCCGAACAGGGACGGTTCTAAACCGCCTTGGCTCAGACAAAGCGGGGGTCTCCACGCAGGTCAACAACAACGGCGTGATCTCCTTCAACGCCCTGGTCAGCCAGTTCACGCCCGAGGCCTTCCCGCTGACGGACGGCCGCGCCTTCGTGGCGCCCTTCTGGGCGGACGTGCACAACGGCATCCGCGGGGAGATCTTCTACAGGGAGAGCACGGAGCCAGAGCTGCTGCGCCGGGCGTCCCGCGACGTCCGCAGGCACTTCAGGGACATGGCCTCCTTCTCCGCCCGCTGGCTCTTCATCGTCACCTGGGAGGAGGTGACCTTCTACGGGGGAAGCAGCACCACGCCGGTGAGTGGCTTCTCGTGGGGGGGTTTCGTGTCTTGTCCCACCCATCTGTTATAAATGAGAAACAAAAGTCTCGATATTCAGCAAAATTTAGATTGCTTTATTTTATGTAGACAGAGCAAGCAGCGCTGGGGATACATGGGGATCACTGCCCACTCCATGCTCCACTGAACTTTGGTTTGCAGCTCCCTTTTATAGCATGGTTTCCTTGTAGTCATCAATAATTGTTTTTTTTTTTTGTTGTCAAAAATTTTCCCAGGTAAGCAATGGTGGTCAGTGGGATCGCTGGACGACGTGAGTCTCTAGACAATTTGTCAAGTCCCATAGATACCTCTGGTCTTGGTAGATAAGAAATGACAGAAGTCAGGAAGTCTGGTCTTAGAGATTGGCTGCAATTGATTACACAAAGGCAGGAAACCTGATTTTGCAGAATCTGTTGGGCTGTGTGAAAGCCTTGTTTTGCAAGCTGTCAGTAGATACAACTTATTTAGAAAACATAATATTCATAACAATCATAAAATGATTGAATAATATATTTTCCTTTCTTTAGTGCCATTTCAGGCTAATGTCTTTGCTTCATTTCAGACCTAAGTATTCTGGTTTATACAAAACCCAATACTTTTATGATTAACACAAATCTTTTATCAATTATCACACATCCACCATTGGATGTGTGAAATTGAGTGAGACACTTTGTGTTCCTGCTCCCCAGTTCCCTCCTGGGCAGAGGAGCACCATGCCCCTTTCATTCTCTCCCCTGGGAGCCTGCAGGAGCCTCGCTCTCTGCTTTAGGATCTCCAGGGAAATCATCTCCTCCTCAGTGTTTGTAGGATCTAAGCAAGGCTCTGACACCAATTAGGACTTTTTGGCTTGATCATAATGCATTTCTTGCATACAAATTCAGATGTTTCTGATGGCAGCTCCCTGCCTGCATGGAAGACTGATCACGCTGCTCAGAGTCACACTAATGACTTGGCCATGTCACATGGCCATAAATGTGGGAGCTGCATTCACAGGAGGGGGATGGTAGTGGGATCTTTGTCAGGGCACAGACAGCTTTTAAATATCTGGTGAATTTGTGAGCTGTGACTGCAGCTGATGTTGGGAGGTCCCTGCTGGACTGCTGGGAGGGCCCGTGCTGGAGCTTGGAGATAGAATCAGAGTGGTTTGAGCTGGAAAAGATCACTTCATTCCACCCCCTGCCATGGGCAGGGACACCTTCCTCTAGACCAGGCTGCCCCAAGCTTCATCCAACCCATTCTTGAACAGCAAATGAGGGATCCAAGCTCTTGTCTGGATTGTTCAGGATTAGCCTGTGTGCTGTGAGTGCCAAATCCCAGCTTCTCCTGTCTCAAGGAGTTGGCTCTGATAAACAGTTCAGCTCTTTTCCATTTGTTAGAGAATCTTTGAGATTTGATGCATATTTTTTGCCAGTCCTGGCAGAACTTGCAGAAAAACCCCACATACATATATTTATATATATATATATTTGCAGACAGCAAGCAATATAGAGATTCATGTATTGCCTGAAGAATTACATTTGCAACACAATGCAATTTATTTTGCTATCGAGCAGCCTTCCTGCTCAGCAGCAGCCAGGGCTCGGGGTTGGCAAAGGAATAGCACCATGCAACTTAAGCAGGAATTTCATCGCAATGCAGAAAAGCTGCAGAAAATCTGGGAATGTGGCCTCAGGGATGCTGCAGTTGCTGCCTGGAGATGTCACCTGAGCCAATAGGTTAATTTTCTGGACAGAGAGGGTGTTCCATGGCCAGGAGATGCAAAGAGGGGAATTTTGGGGGTTGTTGGAAGTGTTCCTCGTGAGGAGAGCCAGGTGTAAGGTTCACCTCCGGCCACCCTCCCAGAGGCTCCTGAGCAGAACAGGGCTTGTTGCTGTGTGGAAAAGCTGTTGTGGCCCTCTCCATGTGCCACTGCCTTTATTTGTGATCTCCCAGCACAGCAAGAGACTTGTCAAAGGTGAGCAGGAGGAAACCAGGAGTAGGAAAAAGAATCCCAGGGAAAGGATGAGGAGTGGAAGCGGCTCTGCTTTAGCTGTCTGCCCTGGTGGGAACTGTGCCATTTGCAGCTGCTGGGAGGCAGCTCTGCCCACACCTCTCTCTGACCTGACAGCTCCCAGAGCTGCTTCACTCCGTGCTGGAGAGTTCATTTCCTTGGAAGTGACATCCCCTGTGGTGTGCAGGCAGCAGAGCAGCCCTGGGTTCTCCTCTGAGACATCCTCAGAGCCACTGGGTTTGCCCCAAGGGGATGGGAAGTGACCCTCAGCCCTCCCCTCCCTCCAGCAGCCATCAGCTGCTTGCAGTGCTCAGGAAACCCCTGATGCTTCCCAGTGGGAGTTGTTTTGATCCATAGGCTTTCCCAATCACCTGGGAATTGTTTCTGGGGCCGTGGTTTCCTCCCCAGTGTGCAGTGCCCAGGTAGCCAGGCTCGAAGTGTTGCTCTGGAGTGATTAAAAGAGAGGCAGCCCATGTTTTGAGCCCTGCTAAAATCCTGCTTGCTCAGAGGCAGGAGGAGCTGTTCTCATGGCATGGTCCAGGGCAGGGATGGGAAGGGCAGGAAAATGCAGGGAGCTGAGAGAAGAAACTGAGTTCCCAGCGACGAGCTCTGCTGCTGGATCTGCTGGATTCAGGGGATGTCTCAAGGGAAGGAGCTGCTTCGTCTTTCTGCACTGCCCTAAGAGGGAAGATGGGCTCTTCCCACCTGGATCCTGGCTGGAATGTGCCTGGGGTTTGTGGGGCTGGAAATGCAGAGTCATTTCAAGTGAAAGGAAGAACACGAGCAGAGGATTTCGCAGGTCGGGAGGGGATTTGGCAGCCAGCAAAGTGCAGGATATACATGGCTGGCTTGGATGTAATCCACCCTCAGCAGCTGTAGGATATGAATGTGGAAGGGAACTGGGAAAGATAATGCAGGAATAAAGGTAAGACAGGGTAATGGGAGATAACAACAGATCACAAAAATCCTGCCCGCTGCTCCTTCCCCGTGAGCTTATTCTCATGCTGCCATCTATTGGTGCTCCCTTGGATCAGGGATGGTCTTCACATGGAGGAGGAAGGAGCGGGAATGGGAGCTGCTGGAGCTGTGGCAGCAAGAACAAACGTATTTTGGGTCTCATTCCACTTCTGCTCTTCACTGTGAGGCTCACCCAGGCCAGACATCAATGTGGCAGAAGGGCAGGAGAAAAGCAGAATCACCTGGGGTTGTGCCCGTGGCTTTCCACAGGTGAACACGTTCCAGGCTGTCCTGATCACGGATGGGGTGTCTTCCTTTGCCTTGTTTAACTACCACGAGATCAGCTGGACCACGGGCACGGCCAGCGGAGGGGACCCCCTCACTGGGCTCGGCGGGGTGATGGCACAGGTGAGGCTCTTGCTCCTGTATCCCCATCCCTGTGAGCTCTTGGATGACTCCCTGTGGCTTTTCCAAAGTGTCCACTGAATCCCTCAGCAAGCCTAAAGATGGCCTTGCACTGAACTTCTGGGCATGGTGGGATGAGCACTCCAAAATTTGGAGGTGGCAGCAGTGCCACAGCCAGTCCCTCAGCCTGAGGAAGGGGACATTCCTGCAGAAGGAATGCAGGAATCCTGTATCCCCACATTGCTTCTTCACTTTATCTCTCCCTACATTGGTCCCCCACTTTATTTTGGTCGCTCAATCCACACACCCTTAGATCTATGTGTACATACAGAAGTATCTATACAAACATAAATCTGTGAATACACATCCCTGCTGCTTGTAGAGCCTGTTTAGCTTTTCATTCACACCCAGACTACCTGAAAACAAAAAATTTTACTACCTGAAAACAGAAATCTCCAAGAGCTGTTAAAACTAAAGAAGATGCACTCAGAGAAACAGAGGAGTAGGAAATGCAGCATCGCTTTCCCATTGTCAAGAAGAGTGATGGAATTTGCTCTCTCTCTGGTTTAGGCTGGCTTCAATGGTGGAAATCTCACCAACTTTTTCAGCATCCCAGGCTCCAGAACCCCAGACATTGTCAATATTGAGGAAACAACCAACGTAAATGTTCCTGGGCGCTGGGCTTTCAAAATAGATGGCAGAGAAATAGACCCGGCCAACGGCTGCAGCCTGAGAGGTAAGGGAGAAATGGCATTGCTTGTTCCCAAATTTGGGGTGCAGCGTAGCAGAAGCTGATGCTGTTGGGGTGCTGCATGATCTGTGCTTTTGCCAGGACATCCCCATGAGCTGCAGCTGCAGGGACAGGAGTACAAGAGAGGGTTCAGTCCTTGCACATCTCTGAGTTCCTGCGATAATCGGTGGCAACAGGAAAGATCTGGGGACAGCAATTTCCTCCTGCCCATAAATTAGGGAAGCTGATCCTGTGGTGCCATTTCCCTTGTTTGTGCAGCAGGAACAACAGGTTCTGCAGGCAGGACAAATGCCATGTGTCTGCACCAGTTACAGAGGCTGTGCCTGTCACTGACAGTGCGGGCCATGAAGGGATTAATCGATGCACACACTGGCTGCACAGGGACTGAAAAGATTATTGCATTTCCATTTGACAAATAAAACTGTCAGGAGCACCCACTGTGCTCCAGGAGTCTTTCCAGCAAGAAAGGATTGTCATTTGCTGACAGACACTGGAGACATGTGGCTTCTTCATGTCCTAGTTTAGGACTATTGAAGGTCCACGAGATTCCAAGGCTCTTGCAGCACCAGCAAAGTTTTGGGTCCAGCTGCTCCAGCTTTTTCCAGCTGCTGACTCCAGGAAGAAAGGCTGGACTTTGCAGAGAAGCTGGAAACCATCTGAGCTCTGCAGGTGACAAGAGGAGTCAGAATACATCCTGCCACTGGATTTAAATTTCATGGTGAATGGCTGATTGCCCTCCACGAGAGGAGATGCAGCACGAGGTGTTGGATCTGAGTGACACCCCTTTCCCAAATTCCCCACACCAGGATGGTTGCAGCGTGGGCCTTGCCGAGAGGAGACATTTGTTGCGGGGAAGCAGAAAATGGCATTTTGATTTTTTTTTTTTTGGTAGGAGGCAGGGAAGAGAACAAAAAGTTTAGGAGAGGTAAACTCAGGCAGCGCGCGGCAGAAGCCATGCGCCGGAGGAGTGTGAAAAATGGCCAGATGGAGGGGAGAGGAACTCTCACGGGGACTTGCCACCCTTGTTCTCCAGCCCCCTCCCTGCCTCTCCTGTCTCTCACCAGCCACAGCCGCTCCCTCTCTGGTGGTGTAACACGTCTGCTCCGTCTGGGGCTGTGCGATCACTCAGCGCTCTGCCGGCGCTCCTGTGTGGGGTGGAAGTTGCTTATCAACAGCTCTTTGGTGCTGTAACTGCTACGAGCTCTTCCTCAATGGGAGTAAATTGCTCCTGGGGCTGCTGATGACAGAGTGACTTTTTGACCAGCAGAGTTATGTGAGCAGGAGAACCATGGAAGTGACAGCAAAGCTGGAGGATGGTGCGAGTGCAGCGAAAGTGCTGGAAACTGCCTCCAAATGGGGCTTTTCCATTGGGAAAACAACACAAATGCCTCTTGTGCCCTGCAGTACTGAAGAAGAGCCAGAGTGGTGGGTGTCCAAAATGCATGGAAAAACCTTCAAGTTTTCCAGCCTGCATGTGACAGCACTCGCAGCATTCCAGGGACTCGTGGCGCGGGTAGGACTCGAAGAGGATGCACCACACGTTAGAAATGAAGCTTGGGATTTGATGAACGGCTCTTGCTGGGAGTTTGCACAAACAGAGCAGCTGAGAAGCCCAGCAGCAGGACGTGGTGGTGGTGGTCTCCATCACAGGACCAGCAGAGCCCCCCCAGGGTGCACTCAGAGCATGTTTCTGTTTCAAGAAGTGATGTAGCGTGGGTTTTTCCCTTTCTGTCTTTCTAGGACAGTTTCTCCGCCAAGGGGAGATCTTTTGGGACGATGCCAACTGCACCACCAAGTGCCGCTGCCTGGACTTCAACAATGAGATCCTCTGCCAGGACATGGCTTGTGGCCCCTTCGAGGCGTGTGAGACCAAGAGCAAATTCTTCCAGTGCGTGCCGGTGGAGAGCAGCACCTGCGTGGTGTTCGGAGATCCACATTACCACACCTTCGACGGCTTCCTCTTTCACTTCCAGGGTTCCTGCTCCTACCTCCTCGCCAGGCAGTGCTGGCCAGGCTCCCAGCTGCCCTACTTCAACGTGGAGGCCAAGAATGAGAACCGAGGCGGCTCCTCCGTCTCCTGGCTGAGGGATATTTTTGTGGAGGTCTACTCGCACAAGATTGTTCTCCCCAAGGGCGGCTTTGGGAAGGCAAAGGTAAGAGCTCTGCTGGAAGGGGAGAACTTGCCAGGTCCAGCTCCTCTGAGGTGGCAGCAGCACTGTGCTGGCAGCCTGGAGATTGTGGGATGGCGTAGCTGCCTGGGCTAGGATGGTTCTAGCTTTGGGCTGCTACAGGGTCTGGATAGCTCCAGGAGCTCCCGAGGCAGAATTCAGCTTCTCAACTAGCTAGGAATGAGATCCTGGTATAGCAGTAGAGGTTCTGAAGATAGCTTTATTTCTTCGAAGGGTTCTACTAGCAAAATCCAGATACATAGCACAGCAAGGGGTTTTTATAGGGTTTAGGAGGATTGAGATTCTAACCAGTAAAATTATAAGTTGAGAACTATCCAATTACTTTCAGGTTATAGGTGAGAAAAGACCAATCATCCAATAAAGTTAAAAACCAATAGAAATCCTAAATGATAACAGGAGTTTCAGTAGGGGGGTGAACATTTCTCTAACATGAGTCATCCTAAGAAAAAGTTTCATTGTCTCAGGGTATGAAATCCCAGGGGCTCTTTTCAGGGACAGTTGTATCATCCACAGGATGGCACTTTTGTGCCTCGTGTGTCCTGGGGAATGGGCACAGGTGACACAAAGTGCCTGTAGCTTACCTGTGGCTGTCCCACTGTGTGTCCCTACCCCAAGGCCCCACAACAGGGCTGTCCTGTATGTGTCCCAGCACGAGGGCTCAGCTATTCCACGCGCTGGCTCAGCTGCTGGGTGTTGTCCCCACAGGTGGACGACCTGGTGGTGTCCCTGCCCATCTCCTTGGAACTGGGTGCAATCAAGGTCTACCAAAGCGGCCTGTCCACCGCCCTGGAGACTGACTTTGGCCTGCTGGTGACCTACGACGGACAGCACTACGCCTCTGTGTCCGTGCCGGGCTCGTACATCAACGCCACGTGCGGGCTGTGCGGCAATTACAACAAAGACCCCGAGGACGACGTCCTGCGCTCGGACGGGAGGGCGGCCACGTCCGTGCCGGAGCTGGGCGAGAGCTGGCAGGTGCCACACGCCGAGCGCAGGTGCTCCACGGGCTGCCTGGAGAACTGCAGCCTCTGCGACGCCGCCACCGAGGCTCTGTACTTCACCCCCGAGTACTGCGGCTTCATCAACAAGAGCGGGGGGCCCCTCTGGGAGTGCGGCTCTGTCGTGGATCCCACGGCCTTCATCCACAGCTGTGTCTACGACCTCTGCAGCGCCAAGGACAACGTCACCGGGCTGTGCCAGGCCATCCAGGCCTATGCCACTGTGTGCCAGGCCCTGGGCATCTCGGTGGGAGAGTGGCGGAGCCAGACGGGATGCGGTGAGTGTTTGGGAGGAGGGGAGCAATGCCAGGGTGCTCAGGAGTGTGTGACAGGAGAGGGTGGAAATCCAAGGGAGGGAATTGCCTGAAGTGGAGAGAGTTGGGAGAGAACTGATTGGTCCCTCCTCTCCGTGGCCCAGCAAAAGTGTGGCATAAGTCAGGCGTGAGGTGGGAGCTCCACATTGCTCTGGAGATCATCAGCTGCCATGAGGAGAGGAGTGGAATGGGAGCTGGTTGGTCAGTCCACCATCCTTGTGGTCTTAAATAGCTGTGGGTGGCTCAGTGGCTCTGGGGCTATTTTGGAGAAGCCCAGCTCTGGCCAGGGAGGCCTGGGTGGGAAATGGAGGGGCCAGTCCCACCACTGAGAGATTCATGGGTCGCTCTGTGTTGTCCCTGCTGTGGTCAGTGAGAAGGTGGCAGCTGACCCCGAGCTGTGCTGTGACACGTCCCTTCTGTTTGTCACCCCTCTGCGCCCACAGCGGCGGCCGTGCAGTGCCCGGAGCTCAGCCAGTACTCGGTGTGTGCCAGCAGCTGCCCTGCCACCTGCTCAGACCTCACAGCCCCGCTGGCCTGCACGTCCCCCTGCAGCGAGGGCTGCGAGTGCCCCGAGGGCCACGTCCTCAGCGCCGACCGCTGCATCCCCGTGCAGGGCTGCGGCTGTGACGTGAACGGCCGCTACTACCCCGTTGGGGAGTCCTTCTGGGCATCACCAGACTGCACTGTGCAGTGTCACTGCGAGCCTGGTGGGGAGGCCATTTGCTTCAACACCACCTGCCCGGAGGGCGAGATCTGCACCATCGAGAACGGCTACCGCGGGTGCTACCCGAAGCGGGAAACCGTGTGTTTGGTGGGGCAGGACCAGGTGCTGCAGACCTTTGATGGCATCACCTTCCCCTACCCGCTGGAACAGTCCTACACGCTGCTCAAGACCTGCCCGGAGAGGCCAGACTTCATTGAGGTGGATATCAGCCAGAAGAAGGCCGGCTCGGCTCCCAATGGGCCGCGTGTCGTGCGGGTCCAGGCTGCTGGACAAGAGGTGAAGATTGGAGGTGCCAGGCTGGCAGATATCAAGGTAAAGGTGCTGCCCGGGGACAGGGTGGGAGGTGGTGGCTTGTGGTGTGATCCAGTGCAGAAGGGTTTGTGGGTCTGTGGCTGTGGACACCACAGGGACACTTGAACCATCATGAGGAGGCCCTTTGGGTGCCTGTGAAGCTGTTGCCACAGCACTGCTCCTTCTGTTTGCTGGGAGGGATTTCCTGCCTCCTCCTTTCCCTGCAACTTGTTTTTTTTCCTGGAAGAAACACTGCTTTTTGTGGGGCAAAACACAAAGCTGTATGCCCTCACTCACAGGAAGCTCTGGGCCTTGGAGAGCTCTGGGTCAGGAAGTGTTTAATGTGCACAGTGGCAAAGCCACCTCACCCTCCCTGAAGCCTCTCCACCTTGCTCCTTGTAGGTGAATGGTTATGACGTGGAGCTGCCCTATTTCCACCCCTCTGGGCGCCTGGAAATCTACCAGACTGACAACAGCACCGTGATGGAGTCCGAGGGGCTCCTGGCCATCAGCTACTACGGCTCCGGCCTGGTGGAGATCCGCCTCTCCACCTCCTACTTCAACTGCACTGGGGGCCTCTGCGGCCTCTTCAACGACAACGCCACCGACGAGTTCTCCCTGCCCAAGGGCAAGTTCACGGACAACCTGGAGCTCTTCCTGGAGAGCTGGACCACCTTCGACGAGATCTGCAACGGCGAGTGCGGGGACCTGCTCATGGCTTGCAACAACGACTCGGAGCTGCTCAAGTCCTACAGGAGCCGCTCCAGCTGCGGCATCATCAATGACCCCACCAACAGCTCCTTCCTGGAGTGCCACAGTGTGGTCAACGTCTCAGCCTACTACAGGACCTGCCTCTTCCGCCTGTGCCAGAGCGGCGGCAACGTGTCGGAGCTGTGCGACTCGGTGGCTCGCTACGCCAGCGCCTGCAAGAACGCCGACGTGGACATCGGCCAGTGGAGGAGCCACAGCTTCTGCCGTGAGTCCACCGAAGCCCTTCATCACCCAGGGTGGGGAGAAGGGAGTTTGGAACCCACCAAACCCAGGCAGAGTCTTTTTGCTGGGGGTTTGTGAGCGTGCAGAGGCGGCGCAGCTTTCTGTGTGGGATGCTGGAATCACAGGCAGTAGTTTCTGGTGCCAGCAGAGACAGATTTCCCAGGAAGTGGTTCCAGGGTGGCATTTCAGGAGGCAGCAAAAGTTTTATGGTGCACTATAGGAGCGTTCTGGAGCTGCAGATGGTGTCTGGCGGTGTTGTACGCCACCACCAGAGGATAATTTGAATAACACTGGTTTCTAGCTTGCTGTGGATGACAGAACATTCATAATCCAGAAGAAAATGTGAAAAATCCTGAGTGTGGAAGTAGATGGAGGGAAGGCTGTGCCTGCCTCTGCCTCAGAGGTTTCAGGGAGGTGTTTGTTTGGGAAATTACAGGAGGAGATGTTTGGCACATGGCAGGACAGGGTTGAGATGTGAGGGCAGTGATGGCTGAGGGGAGAAAGGGCTGCAAAGGGATGAGCCAGTGGCCACAAGATGCTGGGACTGTTTCCCCTTTTCCCCTGAACCCTCCTTTTGCCCGTTCCTCACCCTGTGCTGTCAGATCTGGGGGCTCAGGCTGTGTGTTTGCCAACCCTGCAGCTCTCTCCTGCCCGGAGAACAGCCACTTTGAGGAGTGCATGAGCTGCGTGGAGACCTGCGAGAGCCTGGCCTCGGGCCCCGTGTGCAGGGACACCTGCTCGGAGGGCTGCCAGTGCGACGAGGGCTTCGCCCTGCGCGGCACCCGCTGCATCCCCCGCCGCGAGTGCGGCTGCAACTTCGAGGGCCGGCAGCTGGCCACCAACCAGACCTTCTGGATGGACATCTCCTGCCACTTCCTGTGCTACTGCAACGGCTCGGACAACAGCGTGTACTGCGAGAACGTGTCCTGCAAGGACGACGAGTACTGCCTGGAGGAGAACGGCCTCTACTACTGCCACGTCCGCACCGACGCCTCCTGCATCATCTCGGGCTACGGGCACTACCTGACTTTCGATGGCTACTCCTTCGACTTCCAGAGCAGCTGCGAGCTGGTGCTGTGCACCACCATCTCCCGGCCCAGGGTGGAGCGCTCGGACACCTTCCCAACATTCACTGTCACGGCCAAGAACGAGGACCGGGACACCTCTCTGGCCCTGTGGGTGAAGCAGGTCGAAGTGGAAGTTTTTAATTACAACATCGTCATCCACCGTGCCTACAAATACACTGTGCTGGTGAGTGCAGGGCTGTGAGGGCTGGGCTTATTCCTGCAGCTGTGACTCCCAAGCTGTGGAGCAAACCCTAGGCATGAGGCCTTATGGCTTGCAAGGTTTTCTGGGGGTCAGGTCATGCCTAGGCAGAGCTTTTGGAGAGGATTTCTGTTTTGGCTGCCTTGTTTTGTGTGTGGAGGTGAGGTCAGCAGGGACCTTTCTTTAGGAATGCTGAACCACATTCATTTGTGTCCACCATCATTCCCCCTCACAGCGTGCCTTTCTTCCTCCCCGCAGATCAACAACGAGCGTCTCTACCTGCCCCTGAAGCTGGGCCAGGGCAAAGTGAACATCTTCGCCTTCGGTTTCCACATTGTGGTGGAGACCGACTTCGGGCTGAAGGTGGTGTACGACTGGAAGACCTTCCTGTCTGTCACCATCCCACGGGGCTTCCAGAACCTCACCTACGGCCTCTGCGGCCGCTACAACGGCAACCCCGAGGACGACCTGGTGGCAGCAGGGGGGACGCCGGCCAGCAGCATCGGTGACTTTGTGCAGAGCTGGGCCAAGCGGGACGCGTTCTGCCGCGTGGGCTGCGGCGACCGCTGCCCGGCCTGCGGCAAGGTGGAAGGGTTCTGGAAGCCCCAGCAGCTCTGCAGCCTCATCCCCAGCCAGAGTGGTGTCTTTGCCAAGTGCCACAGCAAGATCAACCCCGGTTTTTTCTACAAGAACTGTCTCTTTGACACCTGTGTGGATGGGGGGGCCATGCAGACGGCCTGCAGCTGGCTGCAGAACTATGCCAGCACGTGCCAGACTCAGGGCATTGCCATCACTGGCTGGAGGAACTTCACCTCATGCTGTAAGTGCCACCCTGCCTCCAGGTTCTTCTTTTCCTGGGGTGCAGGCCAATGGCTTGGCAGCCAATCCTTTCCACGCTTGATGGGTGAGGTGGGTGAAGTCTGGGACGCCGTATTCTCTTGGAGCTGTCACAAACTGCATGTGGTACAGCAGGAGAAGGGATGGAAAAGGGGAACTCTCAAGGTCAGAAGGGACAGGGATGGAAAATGGAAAACCTCAAGCTCAGAAGCATCAGCCATCCCCCACTGTTAACCAGGGATTGTATCAGCCAGCCTCAATGCCAGCAGTGCGTGTTTGCTCTAATGAAGCTGCAGCCCCTTGTCAATAAGATGACGATGTGCTGTTCAATCAGGCTCCTGAGGATGGGCACTGCACGCATCCCTGGCAGCCAATCTGTCTGGCAAATCAGATGGGAAGTAATTGTCTTTGCTAACGAGACTGAAAATTAAATTTGTGTCGTTTTTCCCTTCTAACAAGCAAGCTTATGGCTCAGGGGGCCTGCTCTCAGGGGGTGGTGAGGCCACAGACTGGCACCATGCATGACAGGTTTGAATCAGTCCCTGGTGTGAGCCAGGCTGGTTGTGTCCATGGAGCTGATCTGTGTCTGTTTTGTCCCCTGCTCAGCTGTCAGCTGTCCCCCCAACAGCCACTACGAGAGCTGCGTGTCCCTGTGCCAGCCCCGATGTGCTGCCATCCGGCTGAAGAGTGACTGCAGCCACTACTGTGTGGAGGGCTGCCAGTGTGACCCTGGCTATGTCCTCAATGGCAAGAGCTGCATCCTGCCCCACAACTGTGGCTGCTACTCTGATGGCAAATACTACGAGGTACGCAGCTCCTGGGGCCTGCTCCCCTCCTCTGGATGATATTTCTGGGCAGAGTTTGAGTGGAGATGCCAGTAAAGATGGGCTGGTAGCAGGTTTAGAGAGGAGAGGGATGTCTTTCCATGGTGTGCTGCACAGGGAATCTTTCTATCAAAAAAAAAACATTATGCAGTTGTTGGGTGAAGGTGACCTGGGTGTCAAGCACAGGAGGGAGCTGGTGGAAGTGGGATGGAGAGAAGGATGGTGACTGGGAAAACTCTTTGATGAGAGCCAAAGGCCAGTATTGTATGATCACACTGTGCTTGGAATTCACACATAGTAGATTCATTTTTTCACATGAAATTTGCATTTTGTAGCTACTAGATGTCACTGAAGAGTTCAAAGCAGCAGAGCACTGTGCTGATAGCATTGGTCATATCATAGTGAGCTGTATTTTGTGCCAGTAAAACTGTTCTGTGTAAGGTGCCTTTGCTCCATGAGGAGCCAGTATCAGGGTACTGTCATATGGGCTTCCTTGCAGTTGGGTTGGTGGCTGGCAGAATGTAAGAAAGATGCCAAGGGGGTATTAAGCACTGTGGCTTAGAGATGAGGGAGGCTGTGGTGGCACTGCAAACGTGAGTGTGAGTAGCAGAGATGTTGCAAGGTAGATGCCAGCTGCCAGAGTGTTCTTTGCACCCTTTCCTCTGCCCTTCTTTCCTGCTCCTGCCAGTCGTATGACAGAGGGGTGTAAACCATGTCCCAACCATCCTCAGAGGCTGGGGGCAGCTGATGATTGGTCCCTCTTGAGAGAAGTGTTGGATTTGTCTTTACAAACAAGCTGTGGATCTGCTGGTGGATAAAACCAGCACGAAGAGAGATAAAAGAAACAATGAGATGGAGTCCACTGACTGATGAATGGAAAAAAGATATTTGCCTTTACAAACAAACTGTAGGTTTGCTGTTAAATGAAATTGGATATTGAGAGATGAAAGAAGCAATGGGGGAAAGCTATGAATTCTATAAGAAGTAAAAATTAATAGGGTGGGTTATATATTAGAAGGGAATCTTAGGTATCAGACGTTCTAAGAAGTCTGTGCCTCTGAAGTATCTCAGCCAATATGGAAAGAGAGAGGGAAATGTGGCTGGGAAATTGGAATAAAAAGCAGGCTGCATCCTTCAAAAATTGGAGAGATCCCAGGGAAATGCCCCATGGCCTCCCCCTTTATTAGAATAAAGCAAAAAGAACTCCTCTGTCTCCTTTTTGGACACAAACCATAAAATAGTGTTTGTGGATTAATTTTCCTGACACTCTTTCAGCCCAAGCAGCTGTTCTGGAGCGGGGACTGCACCCGGCGGTGCCGCTGCTTTCGGCGCAACCTGATCCAGTGCGACCCGCGGCACTGCAAGTCCGACGAGGAGTGCGGGCTGCGCAACGGCGTCCGCGGCTGCTTCAGCACCCGCAGCTCCTTCTGCCTGGCGGCCGGCGGCGGCGTCTTCCGCACCTTCGACGGCGCCTTCCTCCGCTTCCCCGCCAACTGCGCCTTCGTCCTCTCCACCATCTGCCAGAAGCTGCCCGACTTCTCCTTCCAGCTCATCATCAACTTCGACAAGTGGTCCTCGCCCAACCTCACCATCATCTCCCCCGTGTACTTCTACATCAACGAGGAGCAGATCCTCATCAGTGACAGGAACACTGTCAAGGTGAGGTCTTGTCGGGGTGTGCAGCCCCTCCAGGGTGGGGCTGGGAGGGGATAGTGGATGCCAGGCCAGGCTGCACAGTGGTCTCCACAAGGATCAGGCTACACTTGATATTTGCACAGCTGGGATGTGGGCAGCAGTGGTGGAATCATTTACAAGAGGCTCACGCCTACATTCGTAGGCAGAGAATATGGGAAGGGACATCAGCTCTGTGTCCTTCCCTCTCACCAGGTGAACGGAAGCCTTGTGAGCATCCCCTTCGTCACCGGGCTGTCCACCAAGATCTTCAGCCAGGAGGGCTTCCTGGTCATCGACTCCAGCCCTGACATCCAGATCCGCTACAATGGCTTCAACGTCATCAAAATCACCCTCGGGGACCGGCTGCAGAACAAGGTGTGCGGCCTCTGCGGCAACTTCAACGGCGACCGCACCGACGACTACGCCACGCTGCGGGGCAAGCCGGCCGTCAGCAGCGTGGTGCTGGCACAGAGCTGGAAAACCAACGGCATGCAGAAGAGGTGAGTGCACAGACAGCCCTCTCCCACCAGCTGGGAGCAGGAATGGGAGCGGGGCTGGCTGTGAAAGGAACCCCCCACGACGTGTCCGGTGCCCACAGCTGCAACGAGCTGCAGTACTCGCAATACGCCGCCTCCTGCGACAACGTCCAGATCCAGGAGCTGCAGAGTGACAGCTACTGCCTGAAGCTGACCGACATGAAAGGCTTCTTCCAGCCCTGCTACGGCCTCCTGGACCCGCTGCCATTTTATGAGTCCTGCTTTCTGGATGGCTGCTACAACCACAAGAAGGTGCAGCTGTGCGGCTCGCTGGCTGCCTACGGAGAAGCCTGCCGCACCTTCGGCATCCTGGGCACCGAGTGGATTGAGAAGGAGAATTGCTGTAAGAGAACTGGGGCTGCTCAGGCTGAGGGGAGCCGTGGGGAGAGGGGCTAGAGGTGGCTGCCCCACGGTCTGAGGGTAAAGGTTGTGTCTGTGCTGTGTCTTGTGCTGTTTAGCAGGAGTGGTGGAAGATCCCTGCGTGGGCGCCGACTGCCCCAACCGCACCTGCGAGCTGGACAACGGCGGGGAGCTGTGCGGCTGCATCGAGCCCCCGCCCTATGGGAACAGTGAGTCCTCTGCTCCTGGCCCTATGGGAACAGTGAGTCCTCTGCTCCTGGCTGTGGGGTCAGTGCCGAGCTCCACGTTGGGCCATTATGCCACACGGGCTTTGGGAAGGGATGTGCTGAGGGCTGTGACCTCTGCCAAGGTGGGTTCCCCTGCCCATGCACAGTTCAGGAGGGGAGCAGAGAGCAGGGAACAGCTTTTCTGGGGTGCACGCTATGGGCAGCTCTGGCTTAGGAGCACTTTGAGCGGCAGGGATGTAGGATTGGCAGAGCACACCACAGGAGATGATCCCAGCCCGATTCTGGGGGTGGAAAGAAGTGCCATTTGTGGTGACCTAAAGTTGTGTCATCTTCTCCTCCAGCCACCCATGACATCATTGATGCAGAAGTGACCTGCAAGGCTGCCCAAATGGAGGTGTCCATTTCGAAGTGCAAGCTGTTCCAGCTGGGCTTTGAGCGTGAGGGAGTGCGGGTCAACGACCGCCAGTGCCCCGGCATCGAAGGGGAGGACTTCATCTCCTTCCAGATCAACAACACCAAAGGCAACTGTGGCAACTTGGTGCAGGTGAGCTGGGACACGGGGCACACAGGGCTGGGAGTGTGGGACAGTGATGGCAAGTAGCGCTCAGGAGGTGCTTTAATGGGCTGGGAGTTCAGGAAACACAGGAAGGTTTTGTAGAATAAGGATGCAATTCCAAGCCCCACCGTTCCATACCCTTTCTGGCCAGAGGTGGAGAGGCAGCAGGTCCCTTGCCACACAGCTCATTTAGAGGCGCTCATCAGGAGCAGGGAAGTGGGGACAGCTGGAATGAAGCAGTGCCTGTGTTCCCTCTGCAGTCCAACAGCACTCACATAGTGTACAAGAACACGGTGTGGATTGAGAGTGCCAACAACACGGGCAACATCATCACCCGGGACAGGACCATCAACGTGGAGTTTTCCTGTGCCTATGAGCTGGACATCAAGATCTCCCTGGATTCAGTTGTGCGGCCAATGCTCAGGTAGGAGCAGGGCCCGTCACACAGACGGCTGAGGCAGTGCTGGTTCTGAAGCCAGGCAGCAATTTGGGGGTTCAAAACCTTTCCACCAACTGAGCCAGTGTTTTTTTGCCATCGTTAGTGTGATTAACCTGACGGTGCCGACGCAGGAAGGGAGCTTCACCACCAAGATGGCCCTTTACAAGAACTCGTCCTACAAGCACCCATACCGGCAGGGCGAGGTGGTGCTCACCACCCGGGACGTGCTCTACGTGGGGGTCTTTGTGGTGGGGGCCGACTCCAACCACTTGATCCTGATGCTCAACAAGTGCTACGCCACCCCCTCGCGGGACAGCAACGACAAACTGCGCTACTTCATCATCGAGGGAGGGTGAGCCACCACGAACCTGTTGGTTTTCATTGAGTCTATTGGTGCTGGAAGGGTGGTGTGGTGGCATCAGCTGGGACAAGGACCTTTTGGCCAATGAGATGGTTGATCAAAATCTGGGAAAGGTGAGGAGCAGTGTTGTTAGAGCAGGAGTTAATCTGCTTGGTGTAGACATAGCCAGAAGCCTTGCGTGTGACAGAGCACCAGGTGCAGAGAGAAGCACTTTCCTTTGTCAGTGATGCTGTGGATGCTTAGGTGTTCTAAGTGCAGGAGACAGGGGGTATGGATCAGGGCACAGCATTTTGGGAGGCTGGAAATGCCAGAGAGAGATGACAGAGGCAGAGCATGACACACTTGTCCAGACAAGCCATGGCAGGGTCTAAGCACCCCACTGTGAGACCTGGGGTGAGGAGCCTTATGGGGACAGAACCCCCTTGAGGGAGAGTCCCAGCCACAGGAGGGTGGTGCTGAGCATCAGTGCTTTGCACAGGTGCCAAAACATGAAGGACAACACCATTGGCATAGAGGAGAACGGGGTGTCCCTGACGTGTCGCTTCCACGTCACCGTCTTCAAGTTCATCGGGGACTACGATGAGGTTCACCTGCACTGCGCCGTCTCCCTCTGCGACTCCGAGAAATACTCCTGCAAAATTGTGAGTGGGGCGAGTGCAGAGGGAGGGGATGCTGGATTTGTAGGGCTCTTCTGGAGTGCAGTGAGCCCTGCTGATGTGACATCAGAGAGGTGACCACAGATGTAGCCCTAGGGGTGAGATGGGAGGGTTGTGTGTCCCTCTGGGCTCTGCCATGGGCAGGTCACTTCAGATCTGTGCTCTCTAAGCCTGGTTGCAGGGTCCCTTTGGGAGCTGGGACAGCTGGAGGGGCACAGAGGGGGCCTGGGCAGAGGCTGAGGGTGACAGAGGTGGTGTTTACCCCCAAACAGAACTGCCCTCAGCACACGAGGATGGCCAGCGCCTTCGGCGAGGAGTCCAAGGAGCAGATCCTCTCAGTGGGACCTATCAGGAGGAAGCGTAAGTGTGGGACCCCAGGGAAGGCTGGGGGGCTTGTCTGCCACCCCAGCCTTGGGCAGCCAAGGAGCAGGGACTTGGGGTGTGGGAGCATGGCTCAGGTGTCCCCCTTTGCTGTTTGTGCCCAGGATCGGACTGGTGCGAGGACAACGGAGGCTGTGAGCAGATCTGCACGAGCCGGGCGGACGGGCCGCTGTGCAGCTGTGTGACAGGGACACTGCAAGGGGACGGCAAGAGCTGCAGGGGCAAGTACCGGGCTCGGGGTGGGCACAGCAGGGGAGTGGCACCCCCAAAGCGAGGGGCTGCGGGGTGAGCAGCATGGGGAAGGCGGCTGGGACGTGTGGCATGTTGCAGACAGAAGGGGTGTGGAGGGCAGGGAGCCAGATGGGCACTGTCCCTGTCACCTGAGGGCTGTGAGGGCACTGCTGGCAGGTTCTGGCAGTGCAAGGGAGGTGATTGTGCTGCACGGTACAGGGCAGGGTAGAGTAAATACCGTGGGCAGAGTCTGGGGGACAGCAATGAGGTCGGGAATTTGGGTGGGCACCAGCCTGGCATGAGTGTCATCTGGGATAACCCCTGCTCACGTGGGTCTTGTTGTGTTGGCAGCCTCCAGCTCTTCAGGGGAGCACCGTGCCCGAGTGACCCTCGTGCTGGTGGCCCAGCTGTGCCTGTGGCTGCGCTCAGCTCAGCAGCACCTGACCTCGTAGGCGCGGCCCCGCCGCCCGGCCAAAAACTGTTCTCGCGTCAGCCTGAGTCTTTGTAGGGTAGGAGACAGCCCCCCCTGCCGTGGCCACGCTGCTGCCAACCCGGCCATGCTGCGAGGAGGCAGAGGGATGTGAGCTGGACGGGGATGGGACACAGACCCGGCCGTGAAGGTGACGTGCAGCCGGCACTGCGGCAGCAACGGCAACACTGAGCAGGATGTTCGTCAGCAGCGATGTGGGACTGGGGTTTGGGGTTTTTTTACAGCTTTCCATCATTGATGTGGACTCAAAGAGGGGTTTTGCAGCTTTTCCCCAGGCTCTCCCTTGTGGGGTGCACTGTAGGTGGGTCACAGCACTGGTGGTAGTGTGGGACAGGATGGAGCATGTGCTGTCCCCTCACTTGGACAGCTGCAGGTCTCCACTGTCCTGCTGCCACCAGGGTGTTGTGAGCTCACAGACTCAGCCAGAGGTAGGTGTTGGGGCACAGGTCATGGCCAGAGCAGGGCTTTGCCATCACTGGATGTTGTGACACCTTGGGACCGTGTCACCCTCTGACTCTCGGGAGCAGAGGTGGTGCTGAGGTTTGGTTCAGAGAGCCAAACTCATCCATGGGGGTCTGCAAATCTTGGCATTGTGCTGTGGTGGTGACAAGCTGGTGCCAATAATTGCAAAGAGGTGCTTTCTGGTGGGCAGGAACAATATCAGAGGAAAGAGGGATGAAATTCCCTGCCGTGTTTGCGTGGTGTGCAAGGGTTGAGGGTCAGAGCAGGGTTGGGGTCTGCGGGCACAGGGCAGCATTGGGGTGCCTGCTGAAAGAGTGGGGAGCAGCCTTGGGGTGCTGGTGGGTGTGGGGGGCTGTCTGTGTTGGTGTCTTGTCTCGTGTTTGTACTCTGTGAAACGGCTGCGTGGGAATAAAAAGTGTTGTAATCCTTCGTAAGCACCGTGTCCTGTGTGATGGGGCAAGGACAGGGAGCAGCAGCAGGGCCTGGAAGGACACTGAGGCTGCAAAGAGGCCCTGGGAGGGATGGACAGGGAGTTTTGGGGTGCCAGGCAGGGCCTGAGGGCACGGCTGGGGGCTGGAGCAGGTTTGCCATGAGTGGGCTGGGATGTGGGGCAGAAGGAGCAGAGGTTTGGGTTCTGGGCAGGAGGGCAGCTGGTTCCTCTCCTCAAGACAAGAGGGGGGTTACAGAATGTCACAGACTCTTCTCTGCTTGTTCTCAGCCTCTCAGCTCCCTCTCTGTGCCCTCTGTGTGTGTGTTGGCTCTGAATTCTCTCCTCCACCCCTCTTTTCTCCCTGACTGCCTCTCTGCTGCCTCATTCCCCCATCTCTGCCTCTGTGCTCTCTGTTCCCAGCCTCTGCTCTCTCAGTCCTCACTCTCTGCCTCTCTGTGCTTCTTTGCCCTCCTGTCCCTGCTGTCTGCTCCCTCTCAGCTGGGTCCAGTGTCTCCCTGCCTTTGGTCTGTTTGCTCTTTGTGCCTCTTTGCCCTCTCTCTCCGCACCTTTCTCTCTGCCTCTGTACTCTCTTTGCTCTCAGGTCTCCCATCTCCTTCTCCAGCCTCTCTTTGCCTCCTCCAGCCCCAGGCCATGTATCAGGATTTACCATTGCTTTGGGATTCAAGGATGTGGTTTCAGCTCTCCTCAGAGCCTCCATCCATCCAGCTTTCCACACTGAGTTTAGGATTTACGTCATTCTCTGCCTCAGACTTTCACCCTACATTTGTGAATATCACCCCATAAAGAATCCCATTTATTCTGGTGGAAGCCACACTTGTGTCAGAGCCAATAAAAATGTCTCTATGTTCTAATAAGAAGAGCAAACAAGACTGATTCAAAATAGTTTCTATTGAAAAATAATAATTATGTGCAACTTCTCCCTGCTGAACCTGATTTTTAACTTATTTAACACATACTTCCCCCAGCTGAGCCCAAATCCATTTTATTCTCATGGTTAAATCAAGATGATTCCAGAAGGAATGAAAGTTCTGCACAGGATTTCCTCATTGAGCAATTATGGATTTTTCCTGCATCATCTTTCCACATCAATATCCTGCATCTGATGGATGGATGGATCCCAGATGGGTACAAATGTGCATCAAACAAATGGAATATTCTGGAGCCCCAAATCTAGGAAAGACCTGAACCTGTTGGAGAGATGATCACAGCAAAACATCCTAAAATACCACCCAGAGTCCCTGCACTACCCAACCCACCCTGGTTTTTGGTTTATTTTTTTTATTTGTGTATTTTAAAGCACTGCAGGGAGTTTAAAAGAGCACAAGGTTTAAAGCCAAGTGGAATAGTTTGTGCTGCCCTGAAGTAAAGTGGCTACAGGGACTTGGTGATGAATTTTTTTGTTAAAATTCCATTTACAAGCACGGTTACTACAGGAATAACTACAGCTTTGCCAGTAAAAATTACTTTGGGTCAAGATATAACTTTTTTATTCAGCTGCCTTGCCAAAAAGCCCTGCTGGAAATTATTTTCCCCCTTGTCTCTGTCCTACACTTGGCTGTATGTATTTATGACACCAGCAGCTTGTAAATAACAAATGGGACCCAAGTTTCCTTATAAATCAGTGTTTCTGTCAAAAAAAAAAAACAGTTTTAATGCCTATAACTTCAACAAAATACAATCTTCTGGACTCACTTTTATATTCTGAAGTTTCCCTTAAGTTCTATCGGGAAAACAATCAAAAGAATTGATTGTATCAACAAAAATAAGCTTGGGGGGTACAATTTTTTCTCACGTTGGGAAAAATTCTATGCTTTTGGTGGCTGAGGCAATGTCAGAAATACATTTTGGTGAATCCCTCCATCCCTCCCTCCCAGATTTTTTAAAGCAGAACTTCACAAGAAAACATAGTCACAGACCTTTGTGACTAAAAGCACTCGCAGCGCTGTGCAAGCAGGAAATTCCAGGAATTTGGGTAGAGAGACACGAGCAGGATTTGAGCAAAGCCCTTGCTGTGCTTCTCTGCTGGAGTGTTCAACCATGCCCTGGAGAGGTGGAAAGGTGTGACCTGAAAAGAAGAAAAGAGATGTATTACCTGGGGAAAACTCAGGGGAAAACTGAGGGAAAAACTGAGGGGAAACTCAGGGGAAAAACTCGGGGAAGAACACAAGGACGAACTGAACAAAGAACTCAGGAAAAAACTCAGGGGAGAACTCACTCAGGGAAAAACTCAAAAACTCAGGGAAAATCTCAAAAACTCAGGGAAAAACCTCAAAAACTCAAGGAAAAACTCATTCAGGGAAAAACTCACTCAGGGGAAAACTCAAAAACTCAGGGAAAAATTCAAAAACTCAGGGAAAAACTCAGAGAAAAACTCATTCAGGGAAAAACTCAGGGAAAAGCTCAGGGAAAAACTCAGGGAAAAACTCAACTCAGGGAAGCTGGAGTGGGAGAGAGGCGGTGGGTCTGGAGCTAAAAGCTGTTGCAGAGGAAACTGCGGGGGGAGGGAACAGAATAAAAATCAATAATTAAAACAAGCAGGGTTGGAAACTGTCTGCGAGGGCGGGGAGGCGCAGGAGAAGCTGGGAATGCCCAAGGCCAGGCTGGACACTGGGGTTGGAGCAGCCTGGGACGATGGAAGGTGTCCCCGCCCTGCACAGGGGGAAACCGGACGGGCTTTGAGGTCCCTCCCAACCCACAGGGGACATGGCCACCGAGGGGACAGCAGGGGACAGCAGGGGACAGCAGGGGAGGGGCGGAGCGGGCACAATTCCCCGTGCGGCAACACCGGAGCCACCGCAGGCACCGCGCAGCGACAGCGGAGCCCCGCCCATCCGCTCAGACCACGCCCCATTCCTGACCACACCCCATTTTAAACCACGCCCACACGCCCCAGCCAGTGATTACTCCCCCACCGGTGACTCCGCCCCTTTTCACGCGCTGACGTCACCGCCCGAGGTGGCGCGAGCCCTTCCGCCGGTGACGTCACGTGGCGCTACCGCGCGCAGGCCACGCCCCCGCGCCGCCCCCGCCCCGCGCCGCTCCGGGACCCCCGGCAGGTAACGGGACGCGGGGTTTGGGGTGCGGGGACAGCGGAATGGGGGGTCACGGAGGGGGGGACAGCGCCGGCACGGCCCCGCGCCCCGCCGGCGTCACCCTCCCCGTTCCCAGCCGCCCGCGGTGGGGTCCCTGCCGCTGGCCGTGCCACCTGCGGCTCCCGGACATTGTCACCCCCCCCGGCCACCCCCTCTTGGCCACCCGGGCACCGGGGGATCTCCCCGCAGGGCACGGAACGGAGCCCGGCGCCCTTGTGCTGCCCCAAAAGGGGTTTTGCACCCCGGACCCACATGCCGCTGTCACCCCTGCCGCTGCCACCCACAGCAGCCCGCTGTCCCCTGTCACAAGTGTCCCCTGTCACAGGTGTCCCCTGTCACAGGTGTCCCCTGTCACAGGTGTCCTCTCCCACAGCAACAGAGCACAGAGTTAGGCGGGTGCCCCACTTCTGCATCTTCCTGCTTCACGCCCACAGCCCGCATGTCCCAGCTTTGCTTCCCAGCCCCAGCTCAGGCGATGCAGACAGACGGACAGCATCCCACCCCTGCCACCCCCCTGCCCACAGCCCCATTTCCCGTGCCCCTCCCTGTGGGGAGGGACATCTTTGAGCAGTCACAGCAACCCTTTTTCCTGCAGGAGCCACCATGGATCTGGTCCTGGAAGCCGCGGACTGGCACCTGCTGACGCCATACGTGTACCCGGCGGGGTGGCCCGAGGACGAGCCGTGCCGCCAGCTCCTCAGCCTCTTTGTCATCACCAACCTGGGCGCCCTCGCCCTCTACCTGCTCTTCGGCACCCTCAGCTACTACTTCATCTTTGACCACGAGCTCAAGAAGCATCCCCAGTTCCTGGAGGTGGGTGCACCTTGCTGACTCCTCACCCAGGCCCTGCATGGCAGTGTCCCCCTCGCCGTCCTCTTGTCCATTCCAAATGTCACCTATCCTTGCTGTGGCACGGGCTGTCCCTGCTGTCACATCCACCCCTGTCAGCCTGCTGTTGCCCTTGATCATCCCTGATCAGAATGCCACAACCCCCTAAACCCAACACTGAGCATGAGCTGTGCCCTGCCCCGAGCACAGCTGTCCCCATACGAGCAGCACCCTGTGTCCCACACCGTGGCACAGATGTCACAACAAAGGAGTGGCCAAGATGCCAGCCCTTACAAGGGCTGACCCCTCTTGTCACACCC
>WBND01000490.1:359473-373863 GCA_013398595.1 Tychaedon coryphoeus
TGTCCCCTGTGTCCCTGACCCCTCTTGTCACACCCACAGAACCAGGTGAGCCGGGAGATGTCCCCTGTGTCCCTGACCCCTCTTGTCACACCCACAGAACCAGGTGAGCCGGGAGATCGCCTATGCCGTGCGCTCCCTGCCCTGGATCAGCGTCCCCACTGTCGCCCTGTTCTTCGCCGAGGTGCGGGGCTACAGCAAACTCTACGACAACATCGAGGACTCCCCGTATGGTGAGTGACCTCCCTGCACCCTCTGCCACAGCAGTGTCCTGTCCCCACCTGGGTCACCTCCCTCAGCCCCCATTTCTCCCAGTGACAACCCCGAGAAATCCTCCTGTCCCAGGCTGTCAACCAAAAACCCAAGTTCTCTTTAGGGGAGGCCCCCCCATACACCCTCAGTCAGGGTTGTGTCCCCCTCCTGACACACTCCACCCTCCACTAAAGAGATCTTCCCTTCCCTGGGCACGGCTCCCAGCACCTGACTCATTTCCCCTGAGTCACAGGGGACAGCCTGATGCTCTCACTGCAATGGGGCAGACCCTGACGTTACTCACACATGTGTCCCACCACGAGGACATTGTGGAGACCCTCACAGCCTCCTGATGCCCACATGTGCCACCTCTAACAACCCTGTCCCCCTCCAGGCTGGTCTGGTGTCTTCCTCAGCATGCTGTCCTTCCTCTTCTTCACTGACATGGGCATCTACTGGATACACCGTGGGCTGCACCACAAGCTGTTCTATAAGGTATGGAACAGGACAGGGGGCTCTGGATGAGAGTCCTGGTGACATTTCCAGGCTGCTCCTCCCAGGGGATGCATGCTCGGGTGGGAAGGGCTGAACAAGGTGACACCATGTGATGGGGGCTGAGAGCCCTTTGGGACCCTGTCAGTTTGGGTGATGATGGCCCAAACAGCATCCCTTGGGGCCATGAATCTCTAAAAGAGCCCAGACTGACAGCCCCCTGTCCCCACAGCGCTTCCACAAGCCCCACCACCTGTGGAAGATCGCCACGCCCTTCGCCAGCCACGCCTTCCACCCCGTGGATGGCTTCATGCAGAGCCTGCCCTACCACGTGTACCCCTTCCTGTTCCCCCTGCACAAAGTCACCTACCTGGGCCTCTACATCTTCGTCAACGTCTGGACCATCTCCATCCACGACGGCGACTACCGCGTGCCGCGGCTGCTGCGCCACGTCATCAACGGCTCTGCCCACCACACCGACCACCACCTGTACTTCGACTACAACTACGGGCAGTACTTCACCCTCTGGGACAAGATTGGGGGTTCTTACAAGAGCCCCACGTCCTTCGAGGGCAAAGGCCCCCACGATTACCTGCGCAAGCTGCGAGAGAAAGATGCGGGAGCGTCCAACGGCACCGTGGCCTCCACGAAAAACCCGGGAGCGTCCAATGGCACTGTGGCCTCCAAGACTGAGTAGGCTTCCTCCAAGTGCTTCCCTTCTCTGGCTGGATCCTCACCAGCCACCCAAGACTGTTTTCCATGAACAGAGTCCCTGTCCTCCATGACGTGACCAGCGTGGGGTGATTTTGGTGAGCATCCGAACCTGCCCCGATCCCAGAACGGAGGTGTCCGGCCTTGCTCCACACCACAGATCTGCCCTGCTTTTCCTACTGCTTCCCCTCCCAGCTCCTCCTGGATCTCTGCTAAGGTCCCTGCGCTGCTTTAGTGCTGTGCTGATGCTTTACAAGAAGAATAACATGGCACAAATAGAACAGTAATTTGGCACAAATTAACCTGACTGGTGGCAGGGTCTTTGTCCCACTGCTGCGCCCCTTTGTTGATGATTCATTGTTCCCATCATGGTGTCCATCGGGACAAGCTGTATTTTGGAGAAAAACCCTACCTTTTGGAGGTGGTGTGGCTTCTTCTGATGGCTCCCTTGGTGGGACTTCTTGTACTCAGCCTCCTTCCTCTTGCCCAGGGACGTCCCATGGAAACATCATGCCTGTAGGACAGAGGTGTGCTTTGAGTCTTGTGGGTCTCTCGAGCTCCCTGAGAACACTGAGGGGGAAGGGAGGGGGAACAGGCACCCAGATGTGAGGGGCAGGGGCTTCTCCTCACTCAAGGGTTCGTGGCCAGCTTCCCCCCTTAAGGGCTGTGTTTTTCCTGCTGAAATCTGGTCATCCCACCTTTGGGGTGTTTCGAGTGTTGAATAAATCTCAATTGCCAACTTGGCTGCTGTTTGCTCCCTTCTCCCTGGCTCATGCAAAGTCTCCTGGGGCAGCAAACCCATGAGGGGGTTGTCCCAGACCTGTGCTGTGCTGGCTAAAAAATTTGGGCCAAAACAGCAGAAGGTGGGCAAGAGCCACCTCCAGTGCCCCAAACCTCCTCAGGTGTAACCATGTTCCTGCACAGTGACACCTGTGCTTTCCCATTCCCTGCTCCCCAGTGTCACCAGTCACTGGAGCCCTGCTGCCCTTACTGGGCATGGAGGAAGGCCCTTCTTTGAGTCCCTTGCTGTGGGGACAGCCCCTCTGCTCCTCATCCAGTCTCAGCTGTCCCCAGGCAGGGCAGGCCCAAGGCCACACCACCACACCCATGGCACCTGGTGAGCACAAAGGACACCTGTCCCGTGTTCTGCCAGCACAGCCAGCCTGCTTTCACCTTTCTCCCCACGTGCACAGGACCCCTGACCTCTGTTTGCTGATTAACCTGGGCCCTAAGGTCGAGGCACAGCCCAGATCAAACACGGTGACAACATCAGAGTCCTTGGCCAGCCTGATTCCCAACCCACATGAGACCCTCGGGAAAAGCCCCAGGCTTCTCACCAGCCCATCCTTCCCCCTTAGCTGAGCCCAGTGCCTGGCACCCATCCTGGCAGCTTTGGGACAGACAGTGACCCCAGGGCAGTAAAGCCCTTGGATGAAATGCCATCGCTCCTGGTGCCCAGTGCTGCCTCCCACGTGTCCTGCTGGACATTCCCAGGGGATGGATGCGCAGGGCTGGGCGTGTCCCTGCGGGGCTGCGGGCACAGCCGCGTCCCCCGCGCTGCCCTGGGGCCACTGTGGCACGCAGAGCAGCAGCCCCGGCTCTGCTCCCCTGCTGCTGCTGCTGCCACAAGATGGGGATGTTGCTCACGACAGCCATCGCTGGAGCTGCACCTGCGTGGATGCGCTTCCTCCTCCTCCTCCTCGTTCTCCCAGCGTGGGGCTCTGCCGTGCTGCCTCTCTTAGAGGACACGCATGGGGTGTCCCTGCTCCAGTTCCGTGAGGAATGACCCCGTTCCTCGCACAATTCCTGACATCAGAGCCTTTCCTGCTGATTTGTCTGCAACAGCTTCCCTGTGCCACCCCACAGAGAGCATTTCCTTCCCTCCTGTCACACGATGCTGTGCCACACATCAGGGCAGTGCACTGAACATCCTCCTCAGAGAGACCCCAGCACACAAAGTGACCCGTGGTGTGTGAATGCAACGATTGGGTGCCTCTGACACAGCCCTGAGCCCTGCAGGAAACCCTGCAACCATCATCCTCCTCTGAGACCAATGCCATGGGTATTGGCTCCTGGCATCCCTGTTTTGCTCCCTGATCCAACTCCAGCAACAAGCAGCTTTTTTTCCTTTAAGCAGCTTCACTCTCAGTGAGGCTTTGTGAGGAATGCCTGTTCAGCCCCTCAATCCCCCAAACCCTCTGGGACCTCTAAAGCTGAGACGGGGAAAGGTCTCAAGGAAGAGGGGAAGGAAAACCAGAGGGCCAGGGGCTCCTCACCTTGCCCTTGGATTTCACAGCTTTTGCTGCTGATGAAATCCAGATGGACCTTAAAATAAACTCTGCACTGTTCCCCTCTCCCCTTTACGTCTCTTTTCAAGAAACAAAAAATACCTTGGCAGGGGAAACGTGTGTTTCCCTGCACAAAGAAAGAGCCATTCATCTGTGAGCATTTACCAGGGCTGGGTTCACCCACGAGCTCCAGGCAAAAGCTCTCTCCCTGTGCCCACCACAGGCAGCTCACAGGGGGACAGGAACCCTTCTGCACCCTGCAAGAAGGGCTGGAAGACAGACAGCAAACACCCCCAAACACCATTTTCCTCCATTTAGCACCTCAGCAAAGACAGTTCCTCATTTCCTCCTATTTCGTATTTTATTCCTCACCTCTGGGTCTTTTTTGAGTCTTTCTCATCTGGCCCAGAGAGCAGCTGGCTGCAGGGATTCCCACTCAACAAAACTCCCTCAGTGACTCTGCCCCTACCCACGGTGACCTCCTGTCCTCCAGGGGGACATTACTGTGAGCCAAGACCTCTAAAAGCTTTATTAGGAGGGCTTATAATTGTATTGACCCGATAGCTGAAATACACTAACTGGGTTTCTAGGTGAAAGCACCTCGGGGAAAGCTCTGGACAACATTCCTGCTATTAAGGCAAGTGGAATGAGGGGGAGCAAGATTGCCTTGGGGCTGTCCATGGGATTTATAGGCTCTCATTCCTTCCCTGCTGGGCCACATCCATTTTCTTTGATGGGAATGCTGGAATGGTGCATATGAGGCAGAGGGGTTGAAAGCCAGTGTGTTCTCAGTATCTTGGAGACACAAGAGGCCTGAGCCATTTCTTAGCAGCAAGATCATGCCTAAAAAACCACCTCTGGCTTAGAGAGACAAGCTGGGGCTGAGCAACTGGCACAGCTCAACTTTTCTGTCATCTCCCAGTGTCATTTGAATCTCCTGCCTCAAATCCTTGCTCCTCCTTGCCCTGCTCTGCAACACCAGGGGTACACACGAGCCCCAGGCAGGGAGGGGACAAATTGCTCTCTGGAAGGGATGCACAGTGACCAGGGCAGCAGCACCAGGGGAATCCCCACTCCTGGGAGTCCAGCTTCCTCAATAAATCAGAGTTGTGGCCACTGGCATCGCTCCTGTGCTGTCCCTGCATAACCAACCAAGCATCATCTCCTGCCCTTTGGTGAGTTATGGGCATGTCACCTATGCCAAGTGTTCTGTGGGAAGCACACAGGCACTGGCACAGCTCAAACCCACCCAAAATGGGTGGGAGAGGTGGCAGAAGGCCCTGGAGGTCTCTGACTTCCCACTCCCACCATGTCTTGCTCAACTTCCCAACTCTGCCCAGGTAAAAAGATGGCAGAAATTGAGATAAGACTGAGGGCTGTCAGAAACATACCAGGGGGAAGTCTGTCACAAAACCTTTTGCACCTTTTTCTCTTGACATCCATCCACAACTTCACCTTCCCATCCAGAAGCAGACTCAGCTCTTCATCCCACTCAGCAGTAAGGACCTGAGCCTGTTACCATGAATTTATGGTTCACACCACTGTGATTCTATTAGACCTCACCTGGACAAGACTGCCCTGTCCCATCAATCCTGGGTTGTTTCAGGCCCACAACCCAGGCTGAGGACACACCTGCAAGATGTAAGTGGGAGGAAAAATGTGCTTTAGGTTTTTTTGGGGAAAACCTCACTCATTCCCCAGAGAAAAGCAGCTGCAATGCTTTTATTTGGGTTTGTTTTATATAATCCCAGAAGGGTTTGGGTTGGAAAGGACCTTAAAGCTCACCCAGTTCCACCCCCTGCCATGGGCTGGGACATTTTCCACTGTCCCAGGTTATTCCAAGGCCCATCCAACCCAACAATTCCAGGGATGGGGCAGCCACAGCTTCTCTGGGCACCCTGTGCCAGGGCCTCTCCACCCTCACAGGGAAGAATTTCTTCCTATCATCCAATCTAACCCCACTCTTTGCTAGTTTGAAGCCTTTCCCCTTCGCCCTGTCACACCACACCCTCCTAAACAGCTTCATTTACTTCAACACAGTTTCCTCTCATTCACTCTCTCTCCCTTCAACTTGATTTCTGGCTGCTTCATTTCTCCTTCACTCCATTCCATAGAAATTAACTTGAACTTATTATTTCACTGCATCTCAATGGGCACCCGAGCATCCTTCAGAGAGGGAGAAGAAGAAGGAGAAAGCGCAGAGGAAAGGAGAGGGAGAGGAGATGCAAGGAGGGGACCTCAAGCTTCAGAAAATGAACCACAGGAATTAACCACAACTTATGCGACTTAAGTGACACGAGCATCCTCCACAGAGGGAGAAAAAGACAGAGAGGGAGGGAAGGAGGAAAGGAGGAAAAGCGGGAAAGAGGGAAAGAGGGAAAGAGGGAAAGAGGGAAAGAGGGAAAGAGGAAGGAAAAGAGCAAGAAAAAGGGAGGGCGGGGGGGCCTCACTTTAAAACTGAACCACAGCAATTAACCACAACTTATGCGACTTAAGCGACGCGAGCATCCTCCGCAGGGGGAGAAAAAGACGGAAAGGGAGGAAAAGAAGAGGAAAAGAAGAGGAAAAGAGGAGGAAAAAGAGCGAGAAGGGGGGGGCCGAGCTTTAAAAATGAACCACAGCAATTAACCACAACTTATGCGACTTAGGTGACGCGAGCATCCCCCGCAGGGGGAGAAAACACAGAGAGGGAGGAAAAGAGGAAAAGAGGAAAAGAGGAATAGAGGAATAGAGGAAGGAAAAGAGCAAGAAGAGGGGAGGGGGCTGCGCTTTAGCAAATGAACCAGAGCAATTAACTACAACTTATGGGACTTAGGCGACGCAAGCATCCTCCGCATAGGGAGAAAAAGACGGAGAGGGAGGAAAAGAGGAACAGAGGAAGGAAAAGAGCGAGAAGAGGGGAGGGGGCCCGAGCATCCGCGCCCGCGGGGGCCGGCGGGGGGGCTCGCAGCGCTGCCCATGCACATTCTCTCCGGGCGGCGGCGCGGCTGCTGCCGCTGCTGCCGGCCCCGCTGCGCTCCCGCTCCGCTCCGCCCGGCCCCGGCGGCTCGAACATGGCGACACGGAGCTGCGGCGGGGCCGGCCGAGCCTGCCCGCTCCCCGGCCGCCTGCTGCCGCTGCTGCCGCTGCTGCTGCTGCCGCTGCCGCCGGCCGCGGGCTCCCGCTCGCCGCTGCTGCTGCTCCGAGCGCCGCCGGCCCCCGCAGCCCCCGCGGAGCCCCCGCGGGGCCGCCGAGCCGCGCCGCGCCCGCCCGAGCCCATCCAGGTGTACGGACAGGTGAGCCCGCGCCGCGGGGGTTGGCGGGGGGCACACGGCTGGATCAGCCCGGATCCCCCCCTGGAGAACGCTCCATGCATCACCGCGCTCTTCCCATCCTTCCCCGGGGGTCGCGGTGGGCAAGGAAGGAAGGGTTGGTGCGGGGTTCGCTGCTCTGCTGTGCCCGGGTTCTGCTGTGCCCTGATCTCTGCTGTGCCCTGATCTCTGCCCGCATCCCCCCTTGGAGAGCGCTCCATCCATCACCGCCCTCTCCCCATCCTTCCCCGGGGGTCGCGGTGGGCAAGGAAGGAAGGGTTGGTGCGGGGTTCGCTGCTCTGCTGTGCCCGGGTTCTGCTGTGCCCGGGTTCTGCTGTGCCCTGAGCTCTGCTGTGCCCTGATCTCTGCTGTGCCCTGAGCTCTGCTGTGCCCCGGGCTCTTCCCGCATCCCCCTTGGAGAGCGCTCCATCCATCACCGCCCTCTCCCCATCCTTCCCCGGGGGTCGCGGCGGGTCCTGCTTGGGCAAGGAAGGTTCGGTGCGGGGTTCGCCGCTCTGCTGTGCCCCGATCTCTGCTGTGCCCCGAGCTCTGCCCGCATCCCCCGCAGCCGGCCGGCTCGCTCGCCGCGGTCACGTTCGCCCTGGTAGCCGCTGGTAGCCGCGGGCTCGCTGCCGGCGAGATGCGCTCCCCGGAGGGAGCAGCCAAGGGCACGCGGCTGGGATTTGGGGTCGGGCATCCCCAGCGCTGGGGATGAGGATGAGGGAGGGAACAGCGATTCCCCGCAGGGATTCTCGCCGTGAGCATCGGGAGAGGACATGGCTGTTGGTGCCCTTCCCCTCCTGGAGGGCTCCCGGCGTGTCCAAGGATCCTTCACCGGTCCTTGGAAAAGAAGGGGAGCGGAGTTGCTCATGGCAGGAAAACACAAACTGCTATTTCTGAAACCTGGCAAGTTTTGCTGGCAGGACCGTGAAGGCTCCCCCTCACCCCTTCTTTTCCATCTCTTTTGGGTGGTGATGACAAATGGCACTTGGATTTTCGGCTGGGGAAAGCTTCAGCCTTTTAGAGGTTCTACTTTATTTTTGATGTGCTCACGTGCTGTCTACACTTCACTGCCCTACTTGATCCTCCTTGCTGACACTGCCTGTGTCCCCATCACGTGCCCAAAATGCTGATGGGGAGGGACCAGCCCACGGAGGGACAGCAGAGGCTTTGAGCCTTCAGTGACATCTCCCTTTGCCTCCTTGGATAGCACTTTCCCCCCGGGTGCTTTATCATTTCCCCTTTTTGCTACTTGAAGGATGAGAAGGAGCTGGTCTCGAGGCAGGGCTGCTGGAGAGGCACATGCAGGGCTGGTGCTGCTCCTAAAGCCCTTCTGTTCCCTTGTTTAAGGAAAAGCTGTTCCTCCTCCCCTCAAAAATCTGCTTCGCCTCCTCTACCTCCTCAGCGTTTGGCTGTTTTTAGCATAACACAGCTACCCCATTTTAGAAGAAAACATGACACTTGTCTCTCATCCATGGCAAGACATTGGTGGCACCTTCCCTTCTGTGTCCCTGTGCCTTCTGTCCAGCCCACCTGCCAGGTAGAGAGCTGCTGTGGCAGGAGTGTCCCTGTCGCCTGCACACGGAGCTGCAGACCCAGGAGGGTGCAGTAACCCTGCCACTATCCAGGACAGGACTAATAGGAAGCAGTGAGAGTTCAACAGTTTGTCACTGTTTGGACTTTTCTCATTGCCGGAAGCTTCCAGAGGGGATTTGCCTGGGGAATGGAGCTGCTCTCATTGGCAGCAGAGCACACAGCACCAGTTCCTTCCCCTGCTTTGGGGCAGGACACACAGATTTTACAGCCCAGGTGTGTCACCAGGAAGAGTTGCTGGGCACTAAACAACATTTCTGAGTTCTCCCAAGTGCTACAGCGCTTTAAATCAGGGCTCTGCTTTAGTAAAAGGGACAAGAGGGAGCCTGTGTGTTCCTGGGCTGGGTTACAGATCTGACCACACAAGTTACTAATGCCTGGCAAGCCGGAAAAGCTGTGCAGCACCATGCTCTGTGGTCTCGTGCCTGGTCACAAGCACCCAACAATCCCCGTGACCCCCCTCCCCCAGCTCTCTGGCACTCCAACACCAGCAGAAAATCGTGCAGTCCAAGCACTCCTCTCTCAGGGCCATCAGCACGAGGGGCAGTGCTTGGAGCGAGCATCCCTGTGCCGTGTCACTGCAGTCCCTGATCTGGGACACATCCCGCTCCCCTGCCTTTGGCAGGGCACTCGGCCATATGCCACGCACTGGCTCGTGCCCCAGCACTCCCTGCCCTGCCCTGGCTCTCCACTGTGCTCCTGGAGCAGGCTGGTGGGACAGCTGAGAGCCCAGGCTCAGCTCAGGGCCGGGGAAAGCAGGGTTTGCTGCTGGGGTGGGTGATCTCGTCAGGGGAGCAGAGCAGGGACGCATTGCTCTGTCTGGAACCGAGCAGGGGAAGAACATCCAAACCCTTTGTAGCTCCTCAGGAGCCAAACACAGCTTACTCAGCACTGGCAGGAACAGGCTCAGAGCCCTCCTGCCTTGGACACCAAAGCACAAGCACAGGATGATACTTGGATTTTTTTATCTGGACCCTCAATGCTGATCACATCCTTGCTGGGCAGACTGCAGCAAAACTTCCCAAGAACATCACAGGACCAGCAGCCTAACCCCCTCTGTGGCTTTCCCTTGTTTTTTCTGACTCTGAAGCAGCAGCAATCAGGAGACCAAATGCCTGACTCTGAGACAGAGCAGGTTTTGTTCCCCTGTGCAGCCCTCACCTCTGTGGGATTGTTGCTGAGGGTTACAATGGACAGACTGTTTGAAGCAGGACTTTGACAGCAGAGAAGCATCCCCAGGGCATGAAAACTTCATCCTCAGGGCCAGCAGGGCTCCCTGAGCCCCTTCCACACCTCACCCTGCCCTCCTGCTCCTGGCACGAGCCCCTGGCCACCAGCCCCAGGGCTGGTCTGCCACCCACCCTCCTGTCCCCTCACAACCTTCGTGCTCCTGCCTACACAGCCCTGCTCAGACCTGCAAACGGGGCCTGGCTCCAGGATTTTCCATTTCCATGGAACCTCCCCACCATCCCACATAAATCCTGGCTGCTGGGTGTGAACCAGCCACGAGCCACATGGACTGCAACAAACAGGGAGAGGCAAGCAGTCCCTCTGGCTGCCTGTGTGTGCTGGGCTGAGGGGTGACTGTGGGGACGGGTGTGCAGCCAGTGCTGTGTCATGGCTGTGGCAGACAGAGAGGAAAAATGCTGGGGCAGGAGCCCAGGTGGGGTCTGCTGGTCCTGAGGGGGAGAAGGGTGCTGTGAGAGCATTGACACTGCTAAGACATATCTAATATTTATCTGCACACATCCCATCCCCTTCTTTGGAAAGGGTTTGTCAAAAGCCACCCCCCTAAAACACACAGCTCACAGGAAATCTTTGCCTTAGACCACGCTGGGACAGAAGGCATCTTCTCTGAGGGCTGGTGGCTCCTGTGGCAGCCACTGCCCCTCTCTGCTTCACTGCAAGGCTTGAGCCTCCCCCTGTGCTCATAACCTGCGTGTGGCTGTCACCCTTGTGCCTCCCTGTCCCCTGAACCAGTGTTAGTGCCTGCCCTAACATCATCTTCCCCTTCTGGGGGGATCTATTTCATTGCTCACAACCCTCCTGTTTCCTGATGATTTACCCCATCCTGCCTTTGAGGTAAAGCACTGAGTTTCCATTATTTCCAGGCCATTTACTGCCACCTGACCTCCTATCAGCCCACCACTTGACCCTGACCCTGCCCACCCCTCTGTGCTGATGGAGACCTCGGATAACCCCCTGTCCAGAGGTGCAGAGCTGGCAGAGAGCCCTGCTGCTCTCAGGGAGGCAGAGGCTGCTCTGCAGGGTGAGCCCATCCAGCGCTGGGAGCGCAGACATCAGTCACGCCGCATCGCAATTGAACCGTACTTAATTCTGACCTACTTTACCAGCCTGGCAGAGCCTTCCCAGATCAGACTTTAACCTTCTGGGGGTGCCCTGGGTGGTGACAGCGTGTCCCAGCTGCGTCCTTTTCCTCCTTCTTTGTGTTAGCAGGTCACCCTCCCCATTGCTGGGGAGGTTTCCTCTTCTCCCTGAGAAGGTTTCCCTGCTCCTGGCATTTGTTTTTTGCCACAGCTTGATCCCTGGTAGCCACACAGCTCCTGCTCCTGGCACTGTGGTGCCTGGGAGAGGTATTTGTGGTTTTATTCATTGTTTTTCCCCTCCAGCACATTCCTCACAGATCCTGTGAGCACTGTGGTGTCCCAGGGGCATCGCTCAAGCTTTCCAGAGCTGCAATGGCAAGGTCGTAGCATACTCTGGACCTCTTCTGCAGCCTTCCTCCTTCCTTATGGGGGAGTGAATCTCACCAGCACTTCCCAAATCTGCTGGGGAAGCCTCCATTCCCATCACATGCCTGCCCCTCTCTCAATTTAGGAGAGCCCAGGTTGGTTTTGGGATTGTTTCTGGATTCCTGCCCTGACCCCAATCTTCCTCCTCCCCTACTTTGTCCATTCTCCTGGAAACAACAGCTCAGGGAGAGCTCTCTTGGTGGTGGCAGAGAGAAAACAGCCCTGCGAGCAGATGATTTCAGTATTAACTAAATTAACACGGGGCCTGGCACTCTCCGAAATGAGTCACCCGTGTTTCATATCAATGATTTCAGACCCTGGCATTTCCAGTCCGAGCCACAAGCAGCGCCACGGCAGGCACAGGCTGTGTTTTCCGTCGCAGGGCAGGGCTGGGAGCAGATGCTGGGGAGGGAGCAGGAGGCGCGGGGACGAGGCTTTAGCGGGACGCGGCGTGCCCGCAGCCCCCGCGGCACGCTGGGGCCGGCTCTGCGTCAGCCCCGCCGGGGCAGCGCGGGCAGCGGGGACAGCAGCCTGGCCTTGTGCTCTGCGGCTTCCAGCGAGCTGCAGGGAGGAGCAGCACGGTCACAGCACCTGTTCTTTCCCTGCCCTGAGCTATCCTCTTCTGCCTCTGACCCCTTCTTCAGCCCCATCCTCATTCTCCCAAAATGTTCAGCCCGTTCCCCTTCCCCACACATGTCCTGGCAGCGCTGAAGCCGTGATCTGAGCTGGTGGCAGCACTTGGATGGTTTCAGCAGCCACTCACAGCCACGCAGGACCCTTGCTCTTTGCCACCCCTGCTTATCAAACAGCAGTGATAACTTATTAACCATCCAGAAATCCCCCAGGAACTGCATTTGTTTGTAGGCCACTTTGAGGATGGGAAAACACCCCAGTGAGCATGGGAATCTTTGTTCTGCACTCAGGTTTACAGCACTGAGCTGTCACAGTGCATCACCTCCCGAGGAGCCGCGAGCGCCCGGCTGCAGCTGCAGCCCCAGCCCTCGAGCTGGAGCCTTCATCCTCACCAAAGCAAACCCAGGGACACACACACAGCGAGCTCCCAAAACCCCTGGACACCCAGAGCAGCCCCTAATGCTGTCCTGTCACTTGTCACTGCTGTCACAAGTCAGCCAGCACATATTTCTGCTGGCAGCTCAGCACAGCCAGCAGTGGGATTTCTGCAGGGGGAGGTCACACTTCCCACACAGAGCAGGGGCTCCAGGGATGGGATTTAGAGTCCTGTGGTGAGGGAAGGGCTGGAGAGCAGCTCCAGAGAGCTGTCCCTGCCAGTCACTCATCCCCTGGCCAGCCTGCACCATGCTGGAGCCAGGGCCTTCCACGTTTGTGACATGCCAGGGGTGAGCCACCTCCACAACAAAATCCTTCTCCAAACTCCAAATCTGGGCACAGGCAACTAAGAGGGATGTGACAGGAAGGGAAGCTGCTGTTTATGGAGTCAGCACTGCACTCACCCAGGTCTCCTCAATTCCTGACATCTATCACTTCTCCAGGCTCAGCAGGACAACATTTCCATCTCAGCTCCAGCCATTCCCTCTGCCAGCCCAGCCTGGAGCTCTCAGGCTCCAGCTGCATCCCTGAAGCTCATACCTGCTCTCAGATGCAGCTCCAGGGGCTTCTTCCCATCCCATTCCTGCAGGGCATTCATTTGTTGGAAGATGCTGTTAACAAAGAAATAAATACATAGCAAAGTTAGAAACATTAACTCCATTAACTACAGCTACAAGCAGCCTCTGCTATGTCTTGGCTCCACTTTTCCCCTCCTGGACTTTATTTGGCACTTTACGTATTAGGAGGAGAAATTAGAATTTCATGCATATTTCATATATACTTAATCACTTGGCAAAGACCAAAACACTTTCCCATTAAGTGGAATTTATGCTAAATGCTGTTTCCATTAGGCACCAGTCACTGCCTGTTCAGAGGTTACAGCAGTTCCCCAGGCAGGGGAGGTGGGGACGCTGTGACAGTGCCACAGCAGCAGGGCAGGGTCCCTAACCCAGCCTTGTTCCACAGAGCCCAGCCTGGGTAATGGGACATCAGCTGCTGTCTGTTTGTCCTGTTTGCTGCTCCCCTGAGCCACTTGGGTCCCCACAGAGCTCTGCAAGGCAGCAAAAGCAAGAGTTTGAGGCTCATAAAGCCAACCCAGTGCTGTACAAGCCTTTCCTGGGAGACTTACAGCATCCTTGTGCTGCCTTCTCCTGCTTTACTCCCTCTAGTAAGAGCTTCTCCAGCTGCTCCAAACCTTCCTGCTGAGACTTCCCCTCCTGCCAGGGAGCCAAACCTTGCCTGGCTCCAGTTTGCCTTTATTTAGGCACTGCCATCCTCCAACTGCCTGAGCTCAGTCCTCCAGGACTAACGAAGCTCAGCTGGCTCCCCTGAACCCAAACACGTTGCCCCTGGCTTCTGGGTTTCACTACACTTCCCAAGTCTCCAAAAAGGGATCTTGCTGTCTGCTTTATCTCACAAGAAAAAAAGATACAAAGGTTTACTGTTGAGGTTAAATCAAGGTGCAGATAGGAGTCTCCTCTGGCTTTCCTGCTTTTGAAATTTCACTCCAAGGGTCAGATTTCTCATGGGAAAAAAAAAATAAAAAGAGAAGTACTATTAAAATTGACACTGAGGTAGTAACAAACCCCTCTCGACTGAGAGGATCAAAAGGGCCAAGTTCTGTGTTCCTAACAGTGCCCAACTCCAGCCCAGCACAGCTGGTCACCCAAAAAAGCTGCACCCAAAATAACCAGTGGAGATGTGGGATATTTAAACGGGGTTATTCTGCTTCCAGAGCAGGGGAGGGGGGCTGGGAGCACAGTGAGTTCCACACCCGAGGCTGAGTGAGCAGCATCCCTGCATCCTCAAACAGCGTTTCTCCCTTTTAATTTTTTTTTAATCTTTTAATTTATTTTTTTTTCCCTTCTGGCGGGCACGCGGGGCTCAGCTCTTGGCTTTGTGGCTGCTGCTGCTGCCTGACCTAAATCTGCATCCATAGCCAGGAG